>JAJJWW010016433.1:0-228572 GCA_023531295.1 Papaver armeniacum | reverse complement strand
ATTTATATGTTTCTCCCCTTCCAAAAGGATACTCTTTCCAAAAGTAGGTCAAATCTTCTCAAAACCCATCTCCAAGTGGTCCACCAAGCCCATGTGTGAAAATAAATCTCTGGAAATTTCGGGTCCAAAAGCGGGTCACCGGATTGCCGACGTCATCGTCGGAATCCGGTCACTGCCGTCAGCCGGAATCCGTCGCCGAAATTTTCCTCTCCCACGAGATATATGAAACTGTCACCGTGTGCACACTCCCAAAGAACTCATCTCTGCTTCTCTATAGTTCATACATTCACAAAAACCATCTAACCCAACTTCTCCTTTCTTACGAAAACGCCCAAAAGCGCGACTCGTAGCTCATATGTGCCGCGGCCAATCATGCATCCAACACATACCCCCTTCGTGATTCACTGAAATATTAAGATTCATACTTTAACTTCCGAAATCCGACTACCGAAGTAGCACCACCGCTCGCCATATTTGGTCACTTTTTCGCACTGTCACTGCATTTTTGGTTGTAGAATCTGTCACTGCCTCCATTCACCTGGTTCTTTCTCGGCTGCACCTCAATCCCATGGCAACAACACTCGATCCACCATCTCTGTATAACCAACACCATCCACGGTTCAAGTTCACTCGCATGTTCGCCACCTCGGTCGCCACCACCGCGCTGCGCCTCAACAACTCGTACACCAAACCATGACAATCATCTCGGTTCACTGCACTTTCTTGCATTCGGTGCCATACGGCTTCAATCCTGCAAATGCCAAATTCATCCAGCTCTACCACCAGCATCACTGTGTCGTGCAATTTTAGTTGCTATCTCAACACTCACCTGCAGATTCAATTCCAAATCCTGTCTGCAATGGCGCAGCTGATAGGTGTAGAAAACACCTAATTTACTATCTAGTAGTTACGCTTTCTTTGCTATTTTTCTTGTGAATTATGTATCTTATATTCGCTTTTGAGTTTCATAGGTGTTTCGAGTCATATGGAGCAAAAGAAGGAGAAAATAGCTATTTGGAGCGAAAAAGGCAAAAAGGTCAACTCATGAGGCGATATTTGGCGCATGCTAGGTTGCGCAAGAGGAGTTCTGTGGAAATTAAGATGTCGGTCTCCCGAACCGACGGTTCAATTCAACAAGGGATTATTAAGGTGGCCCTTATCGAAGTCACTTTGGATGCCAATATCCGGTCCGTCTGCACTCGATTAAGTCAAATGTTTCTCAGACAACGAGTTTGTCTTTCATTACATCTCAGGAGATTGAATCGAGAGAATGAGGAGAGTGGCTGTTGCAGCTGGAGGGAGAAATCAATGAAGAAAATGATGCCGTTATTGGATTAAATCAGAGGTGAAACAGATCGAGAAGGTGGAGGTTATAACAGGGTTAGGTGAGAAGCTCTTTGACGTGGAATGGGAGGATTAAAGAAGAGATTAAAAGGGAGATTTGAGTACTGAAGTTAAAAAGGGAATTCATTGTTGAAGTCTGGGTCTGAGTTATTCACTGATTTATGTGAATTTGGACAGAGTTTTGTTGCCAGAAACAATACAAGTTCTGCCATTGATAAATGATGATGAACAGATATGAAGACTGAAGTGTTTTCTGAGTCCTGTAAATGGATGTATGAGAATGGGTTTATATGGAATCTGAGTGCTCACAGGGAAGGTGCCATAGAGAGGCTTGAAATCACTGGTAAAGCTCTCTTTCCATTAACTGATTTAGTGCACATCAAATGTTCGATAATATGGCTGAGAATTCAGGGAAGCTGGGGAATGAGCTCAAGGTGAACTGGTGCAGGGTATGGCTGTTGTGATGGTACCTGGGTATGAGATTGCAGGGCTGAGATTGAGTTGGTGTTGTCTCTGAGTCTGGCAGTGAGGAAGTGCCAGAGATGTTGTTGGTTTGAGGAGAAGTATGAGATGCAACTGATGCACTGAGCATGGAGCTGTTGGCTTGAGCTAGGATGGTTATGGTACGCAGATGGGTCTGAGATACAGGTTGCGAGCTCGACGCAGTGATGGTGTTAATGCTGTTCAATTGTGGCAACTCAGGTGCAGGTGCGGAGCAGCTGAAATGGGTGCTGGCCTAGGATTGAGTTGCAGCTCAGTGAGTAAAGCTCAAATTGAGCTGTGCTGTTGTGATGGGTTGAATGAGTGGAGTTCAATGGCAGATGCTGGTGGAGTCGTTATGCTCATGTTTAGATGGGTTAGCTGGTCTGAACTAAGAACTCGAAAAGGTGGTGTTCTTTGCGGGGAGATGGCGGGTGGAACAGATTCGATTCTATGGTGCTAAGTGTTGCTCACAAGCTGGCGAGGTGTTACAATGGCAAACAGTGACATTAGTAGTGATGTGTTAATGAGTTACGTGTGAAATTGATTGCGGTGCAGGGGAAGAAGGGTTGCAGTGAGTATGTTGTCAAGCCCATAGAAGGGAAGAAGAGAATTTTGATTCCATTTGGTGCGGGAATGGTGATAATGGAGCCATTGTTGCAGCTCCGGGTTGGTCATGAGTTGAAATCGGGTGCGAGCGGTCTTGATGCCGAGTGACAGTGGTGGTGATGTTGCGGTGAAATGGCACGAGAAGGCTTGAACCTGAACTGTGTAGTTGATCTGGTGCTGGCCAGCGAAGTTGAGAAGGGAAACAATGAACGGGAGCTGAGCAATGGTGATGCTGCTGATGGCGATGTAGCTGGGAGTGAAGTGCAGGTGAAGTTGTTTTTTGCGGTGAGTTACTCGCGACCGGAGAACTCGAGTCCGAGATGGAGTTATTGACTCTGTAGTGGTCTGTTGCTAGATGAGCTCGGCGGTGATGTTGTTTTGATGGAATGAAGTGTCGTGGATGCGTTAAGCTGTGGCGATAAACCGAACACAGTGGTTTACGGTGGTGGCGATGGCGGGAATCGAGTGCGATTTACGGGCTAGTGGTGGCGTTGCTTGAGCTGCAGAATGGATGCAATTGCCAGGGCCGAGAGTGAACTTGAGCTGCATGATGATGATGAGAGGCAGACAATTGCAGCTGCAATTCGGTGTCGAGGTGAGTGAATGAGTTGCGATTACGGTGAGAATGGGAGTTGATGTTGTTATTCAGTGTAATGCGAGGGGATGAAATCGGAGGCAGCCGGCTTGAACTGGAACTAGCAGTAGAGTGAAATGTTGTGGTTGTTTGCATACAAGGGAAGAGTTAGTATGGCTGAATGTGCTATGAATGAATGTGTTTGTATGAACCATAAGCGTGCGGAAAGTGACAAGTGCTTAACAAAGCTGCAAACTGGCAACAGGGGTGAAAATGGCGCACCGGTGAGCCTAGCTCCAGTAGCCGGATTTTGGAACCGTAAGTGGGAATCACAATGATTCAGTGAATCACGAAGGGGGTATGAGTCGGATGCAGAATTGATGGCCGGACATATGAGCTACGGACCACGCTTTTGGGTGCGTTTTGCAAGGAATGAGAAGTTGGGTTTGGTGGTATTTTGTGAATGTTTGAATTGCGAGAAGCGAGTTGAGATATTTGGAAGTGCAAAATGTCTTGTGACGGCTTCGGTGAGCCGGAGGCAAGTTCGGTGGTCGGAGACAAATTTTCCGGCGACGATTCCGGCGACGGTGGCCGGATTCCGGCGATGACGTCAGCAATTCCGGCGACACTTTTCGGACCCAAAATTCCAGAGACATATTTTTCACTCCTGGGCTTGGTGGACCAACTTGGAGACGGGTTTTGAGAAGAATTAACCTAATTTTGGGAAAGTATCCTTATGGGGAGAAAAGCATATAAATAGAAAACTCTTTTCAAAACCGAGAGATATCTCCATTAGGGAGAACTTCTACTTGTTGTCTAGGGTTTCACATGATAGGTTCTTCTAAACTTTCTATGATGATTTCCAAAAACACAAGTAACTAAGTTTTTATTATTGGTTGAAGATGTAGTTGGATTTTGCAACCAAGTTATGATTTTTATGAATTAGTTTTCTCTCAATATTATCGTTCACTTTCTACGGGTTACAATAATTGCATGATTGATGGATTGCAATATGATTGAATGTTTGTTTCGTCGAGTCTAGAATTGATTGAACTCACATCCATATCTATAGCTATTTTAGGGTTTTCATCGAGCGATAACTTTGAATACTAGTAGCATGATATGATTAGGGTTTGTAGTGATACATCCTCGTAGTCATATGTAGAAATTGACCTTTGTTCGAATTGTTTGCGCAATGTATTTCAATTGCATTGATTAGCCTATTTCTGAAACTTAATGCTCCTAGGAATTGAACTTGATTAGCGCAAGGCGTTAGGTTATTCTTTAGGTAGAATTCACATACGCAGCCTAATGTGTGTGTTGATAACTTTGGAAATTACGGAGTATTCTTGCAATAAGGTATTCTATGGCTTTTGATGATAGCGAGATTAAATACGAATTCTATTCATATATTCATAAACTTGTTTACAATTGAAGATGAAACCTTTATCCAATATTTTCACATCCTTGATTTGCGTACTTTATTTGCTTTTTGTTTATTTTTATTTACACAATCGAGAATTCTTCCTATGCTTTATATAGGAAACCATAACAATTTGACAACCTAGACCTCTCTGTGGATCGATCCTTTCTTGCCCTTGCTATATTTATATTTTGAGTAGTAAGAAAGTGTAATTTATTTTTGACGCTTACGACAGCGATCAAATTTTGGCGCCGTTGCCGGGGAGGCAGCGGTTGTTAATTGTTTTTGGGTTCTTATTTTTGCTTTTATTTTTGTTTTACTTTTTCTTATTCTCTGGGTTCTAACCTTGGTTTGAGAATCGTATTTCAGGTACCTATTATGGACGGAGCATATTGGAGCAATCAATACGGCTTTCAACCTCAACAACATAACAATTATCATCCTTATGGGGAGTATAATCAAAACCAATCCTTTGGCTATGATCAATACTCCACGTACCCTATGAGTTATTCTCATACATATCAACCTTCTTATGGTGGTTATGTAAGTGAGCAACCACAAGGAGGGGAGAATAGTTGTTTTCCTTATAATATTTCCTCTAATTTGGTAGATGAAATGCAACAATTTATGGACAGCATGGAGTCAATTTGTAGACAACCAAGCGTGGGTCCAATTTCATCGACCGAATGTGCTCATAGTATGTTTGGACCAATTTCTGATCGTAGTTATGATCATCCACCCATTCAAAGGGAATATAATTGGCCTAACAATACGGAGGTAAGTAATTCTACTTTGTCTATGTCGAATGAGCTTTACAAACAAATGGAACACTATTTTCAGAATTTGGATGAATCACTCCAAGAGCTTCAAAAAGGTGTTTCCACTTTAAGACAAGGCATTGATGAGTACAGGGAGGAATTGAATAATTATGTTGAAAAAGGCGAACCTTCGGGGACTTTTGTTGATATTTGTGTAGTTAACTCAACTCTTGATCGTAATAATGATCATTCACCTATTCAAAAGGATGAGTTAGAGATAAGTAACACTAAATTCAGCAAGGACCAATGTTATGATGACTATGATAGTGATGATGATTATTATGAAAATACATCGCTTAAACCAATTTATGGTGACAACCCCGAGGAGTGTACAATGGAGTCTTTTTGGGATCAAGATGAAGACGAAGAGGAATGTGTCGACACTTGTGTAGATTACTCAAGCATTGATCTTAATAATGATCAAGAGCCTATTCAAAGGGCGGAGCTTGAGGATGATGCATTTTTGAGTGTTCTAAAAAAGTTTCTTATGATAAAATTTGGATCCGCAAAAGAATATGTGCCTTACAACAACAAGGAGGAATATGTTGAGAATGAGACCGTTATGACCAATATTGTGGAAGACCCAATTGAGCTTGCAAATAATTGTAATGATGATGTTTATGTCGATACTATGGTTACGGCAGAAACGGACGAAGAATGGTTGCAAAGTTTGATAGAGGACCATGATATACAAGAGGTGAATAATTCACTTGAATTTTTCAAGGATGAAGAGGATTCCGTGATACAAGAGATTGTGAAAGGTTTATCTAACCCTTTGCCTATTATTTCTTCTCCTTTACCTCTTCTTGGTTTGAATGTATGTGCTTCGAAAACATTGTTGAATGACTTTGTTTCTCGTTTTCCGCCATTAGAGATACTTGATTCTCATACTATGCAGGTTATGGAACCGTAAAACCATGGAAGTACCGACTCATATATTCTTTATACACTTCCAAGTGTGGACAAGAATAAGTGTGGGGAAGCTTTTATCGGTTAATAGCTTCACTTTTGCTTTATTGTACTAATATTTGTGTGAAGCTAGTGTTTCCAAAACAGGTTCTATGGAAGGATCCCCAACTTTTCCGATTATTGGTGTATGGGGAATGAATCTTCCAAGAAGCTAAGTCGGGCCGTCGACTTTAAAACAAGCGCTTAGTGGGAGGCAACCCACCGGTTTTGTATCTCTTATCCCTTTGCATTTTATTTTTGTTTCGTTTATTTATTTTTTTACTGTTTTCATATCATATTTGCATCCCTATGTTTAATTTCATTGAGTCCGTAATCTATCTTAGAAGAGAATTAGGACGAATACCTTTTCGTCAGAAAAATTCAGACTGCGCGTAGTTCATTCCAGAGACCATAACTGTCAGACCGTTTATCAAAACACTGTGAAATTTTGACACTGTGTAGAAAACACGTAGGTGAACAACTTTTGTGAAATGGAGTTTTTCCAAATTCCTTACCAATTTGCACAGTTTTTGCGTTTTATCTGTTGTTACGTCAGAATTCAGAACTTTCGGTTTTACACATTGAGGACAATGTGAAGTTTAAGTGTGGGGGAGCATTTATATGTTTGTTTTTGACACCATTAGTGGATGGAACCATTTTGAATGCAGGAGTTGAGGAACTAATTAACTAAAAGGGAAGAATATAGCTCAGAAATCACAAATTAATATGATAGTTGTTACCATATCTCGGAATATCACCATATCGCATTCTATTTTTATTTTTCCATATTTATCTATTATTCTCTAAGTGTTTTGGTGGGTCACTAAAAATCGACGTGTTATTACTGCTAGGATGAAATAGAGTGGTTGAGTTACATGAAAAAAAAAAAAAAAAAAAAAAAAAAAAATGAAAAAAAATATATGAAAAGAAGAAAAAAAAAAAAGACCGATCAATTAGACCAAAACGGAATAAAAAGACACTTGGGAATAGCAGTATGTGTGAAACGTAGTCCCTGTCTCCGTCGCCTAAACAAGCGTGGAATGCAGGATCCAAGGCAACTATCATGTACTTGCTGACAAGAAGCATGCGCTTGGATCCAAAAGATCTAATCATGCCGTCTAAAAAAAAAGAAATTGGATCCAGTTTGATCCAATCATAAAAAAAAAAAAAAAAAATTATTATTGTGTTGAATAAAGTCACTTTTGGTTCCCTTGTATATGCCAATTGATTTGATGTAGCATTCAGCACCCGGTAGCTCAATCCAATAGGATTAGGTTCATCTTAGCAAAGGACCTTGAGACGGATATGGGAAACATCGAACACTTGTGAATATTCGCCAACATCTACATCTATATCCATCTTCTTAATCTTTTCATTGTGATTGTGGTTTGTTAGTTTCCGAGTATTGTGGTTTGTTCGACTATCTAATTAGAGTTTATTTATATATGAATTGAATTTGCAAGGTACCTCCTCCTGTAGTCAATTTGGATTCATTCATTGATTTGTCACGAATAGACGGAGTTTGAAATATAGGTTTTGTAGGTATATCTCTAGTAAACCTTCACGAGACTATAACTCGTCCACTAGGGACACCTAGGGGTTTAAAGGCTTGTTATTTATGCTAAAAGTGACCGTAGCCTCGACGACACGGAGTTGTTGTATTTTATTGTTTTGGTTTGATTTGCTCGAGGACTAGCAAAGTCTAAGTGTGGGGGAATTTGATAGGTGTAGAAAACACCTAATTTACTATCTAGTAGTTACGCTTTCTTTGCTATTTTTCTTGTGAATTATGTATCTTATATTCGCTTTTGAGTTTCATAGGTGTTTCGGAGTCATATGGAGCAAAAGAAGGAGAAAATAGCTATTTGGAGCGAAAAAGGCAAAAAAGGTCAACTCGCAGACGATATTTGGCGCATGCTAGGTTGCGCAAGAGGAGTTACGCCGGAAATTAAGATGTCAGTCTCCCAGAACTGACAGTTCAATTCAACAAGGGATTATTAAGGTGGCCCTTATCGAAGTCACTGGATGCCAATATCCGGTCCGTACATGATTCGATTAAGTCAAATGTTTCTCGAACAACGAGTTTGTCTTTCATTACATCTCGGGAGATTGAATCGAGAGAATGAGGAGAGTGGTCATTGCACTGGGAGGGAGAAATCAATGAAGAAAATGATGCCGTTATTGGGTTAAATCGGAGGTGAAACAGATCGAGAAGGTGGAGGTTATAACAGGGTTAGGTGAGAAGCTCTTTGACGTGGAATGGGAGGATTAAAGAAGAGATTAAAAGGGAGATTTGAGTACTTGAAGTTAAAAAGGGAATTCATTGTTGAAGTCCGGGTCTGAGTTATTCACTCGATTTATGTGAATTTGGACAGAGTTTTGTTGCCGAAAACAATACAAGTTCTGCCATTGATAAATGATGATGAACAAATATGAAGACCGAAGTGTTTTACGAGTCCCGTAAATGGATGTATGAGAATGGGTTTATATGGAATCGATTGCTCACGGTGAAGGTGCCATAGAGAGGCTTGAAATCACCGGTAAAGCTCTCTTTCCATTAATCCGATTTAGTGCACATCAAATGTTCGATAATATGGCCGAGAATTCGGGAAAGGCTGGGGAATGAGCTCAAGGTGAACTAGTGCGGGGTATGGCTGTTGTGATGGTACTGGGTATGAGATTGCGGGCTGAGATTGAGTTGGTGTTGTCTCTGAGTCTGGCAGTGAGGAAGTGCCAGAGATGTTGTTGGTTTGAGGAGAAGTATGAGATGCAACTGATGCACTGAGCATGGAGCTGTTGGCTTGAGCTAGGATGGTTATGGTACGCAGATGGGTCTGAGATACAGGTTGCGAGCTCGACGCAGTGATGGTGTTAATCTTTGTTCAATTGTGGCAACTCGGAGTGCGAGTGCGGAGCAGGCGAAATGGGTCTTTGGCCTAGGATTGAGTTGCGGCTCGGTGAGTAAAGCTCAAATTGAGTTTGTCTTTGTTGTGATGGGTTGAATGAGTGGAGTTCAATGGCAGATGCTGGTGGAGTCGTTATGCTCATGTTTAGATGGGTTAGCTGGTCTGAACTGAGAACTGAAAAGGTGGTGTTGCTGCAGGGAGATGAAACTGGTGGAACCAGATTCAGTTCTATGGTGCTAAGCTGTTGCTCACAACTGAAACTGAGGTGTTACAATGGCAGTTTGTGACATTAGTAGTGATGTGTTAATGAGTTACGTGTGAAATTGATTGCGGTGCGGGGAAGAAGGGTTGCAACGAGTATGTTGTCAAGCCCATAGAAGGGAAGAAGAGAATTTTGATTCCATTTGGTGCGGGAATGGTGATAATGGAGTCATGTTGCAGCTCCGGGTTGGTCGCGAGCCGAAATCGAGGTCTGAAGCGGTCTGCCGATGCCGAGCCGACAGTTGCCGTGATGTTGCAGGTGAAATGGCCTGAGAAGGCTTGAACCTGAACTGTGTAGTTGAGCTGGTGCTGGCCAGCGAAGTTGAGAAGGGAAACAATGAACGGGAGCTGAGCAATGGTGATGCTGCTGATGGCGATGTAGCTGGGAGTGAAGTGCAGGTGAAGTTGTTTTTGCAGTGAGTTCTGCGACTGGAGAACTCGAGTCTGAGATGGAGTTATTGACTCTGTAGTGGTCCATTGCTAGATGAGCTCGGCGGTGATGTTGTTTTGATGGAATGAAGTGTCGTGGATGCGTTAAGCCGTGGCGATAAAACCGAACCTCGGTGGTTTACGGGGTGGCGATGGCGAGAATCGAGTGCGGTTTACGGGCTAGTGGTCGGCGTTGCTTGAGCCGCGTAATGGATGCAATTGCCGAGCCGAGAGTGAACTTGAGCCGCATGATGATGATGAGAGAATCGACAATTGCAGCTGCAATTCGATGTCGAATTGAGTGAATGAGTTGCGGTTCACGGTGAGAATGGGAGTTGATGTTGTTATTCCAGTGTAATGCGGGGACAAACCGGAGGCCGCGGCTTGAACTGGAACTAGCAAATGAGAGTGAAATGTTGTGGTTGTTTGCATACAAGGGAAGAGTTAGTATGGCTGAATGTGCTATGAATGAATGTGTTTGTATGAACCATAACTGTGCAGGGAAGTGACAGTGCCGGAACAAAGCTGCAGAAACTGCGCGAAAACGGGGTGAAAATGGCGCACCGGTGAGCCTAGCTCCAGTAGCCGGATTTTGGAACCGTAAGTGGGAATCACAATGATTCAGTGAATCACGAAGGGGGTATGAGTCGGATGCAAGAATTGATGGCCGGACATATGAGCTACGGACCACGCTTTTGGGTGCGTTTTCGCAAGGAATGAGAAGTTGGGTTTGGTGGTATTTTGTGAATGTTTGAATTGCAGAGAAGCAGAGTTGAGATACTGGAAGTGCAAAATGTCTTGTGACAGCTTCAGTAGCCGGAGGCAAGTTCAGGTGGTCGGAGACAAATTTTCCGGCGACGATTCCGGCGACGGTGGCCGGATTCCGGCGATGACGTCAGCAATTCCGGCGACACTTTTCGGACCCAAAATTCCAGAGACATATTTTTCACTCCTGGGCTTGGTGGACCAACTTGGAGACGGGTTTTGAGAAGAATTAACCTAATTTTGGGAAAGTATCCTTATGGGGAGAAAAGCATATAAATAGAAAACTCTTTTCAAAACCGAGAGATATCTCCATTAGGGAGAACTTCTACTTGTTGTCTAGGGTTTCACATGATAGGTTCTTCTAAACTTTCTATGATGATTTCCAAAAACACAAGTAACTAAGTTTTTATTATTGGTTGAAGATGTAGTTGGATTTTGCAACCAAGTTATGATTTTTATGAATTAGTTTTCTCTCAATATTATCGTTCACTTTCTACGGGTTACAATAATTGCATGATTGATGGATTGCAATATGATTGAATGTTTGTTTCGTCGAGTCTAGAATTGATTGAACTCACATCCATATCTATAGCTATTTTAGGGTTTTCATCGAGCGATAACTTTGAATACTAGTAGCATGATATGATTAGGGTTTGTAGTGATACATCCTCGTAGTCATATGTAGAAATTGACCTTTCTTCGAATTGTTTGCGCAATGTATTTCAATTGCATTGATTAGCCTATTTCTGAAACTTAATGCTCCTAGGAATTGAACTTGATTAGCGCAAGGCGTTAGGTTATTCTTTAGGTAGAATTCACATACGCAGCCCTAATGTGTGTGTTGATAACTTTGGAAATTACGGAGTATTCTTGCAATAAGGTATTCTATGGCTTTTGATGATAGCGAGATTAAATACGAATTCTATTCATATATTCATAAACTTGTTTACAATTGAAGATGAAACCTTTATCCAATATTTTCACATCCTTGATTTGCGTACTTTATTTGCTTTTTGTTTATTTTTATTTACACAATCAGAATTCTTCCGGGTGCTTTATATAGGAAACCATAACAATTTGACAACCTAGACCTCTCTGTGGGATCGATCCTTTCTTGCCCTTGCTATATTTATATTTTGAGTAGTAAGAAAGTGTAATTTATTTTTTGACGCTTACGACAGCGATCAGCAGCACTAACACCTCATCAGCTCAACCACCATCTTCAGATCCTTGCATCACAACCGCGCCACAGCCTCTGCAAGTCATTTATTACCAGCTTCTCTATCTGTCTTTCCTCCATGAGTTCACTATCGCCAATGCTCATTCGACTCGATTTCATTGCGGCATTACCTGCGATTCAGTTCATTGCATTGCCAAAACCAACTGCCATTCATCTCAATAACCAGCTGCTTCACTATTTTTTTTCCATCTTAGCTCCAATTGCAACATCATCACAAAGAACACAAGCCCTATTCCACCTGCAATCACCTGCAACATCACCGCACCACTCAACACCAAATCCATCCGACGTCATAGTGCCTCGACCATTCTCACGAGTTCATCTCCGACTTCCATTTCAAGCTCCTCCGCATCTCGGCGATAACACCATCTCGTAGTTCAAGTCACTTGCGTGTTCGCCATCGCCCGCAACCGCTTCCTGCAGCTGTAGCTTCTTCCATGACTCTCATCTTTAATATCAATCCCAAAGAACGAGACTCATCATCATTCAAACCCATTGCGATCGCCTACTTTTCCACCCAAGCCAAACCGCAAACTACGACTCGCCTTTATCATCACAAATTCAATTTCGAGTCTCAAATTTACTTTGTAGCTGCATATGTGAAATCTCTTCCTTGCCAGCACCAGGCACAAACCCAATCTTGAGCCGCCTCTGTCATCACCAACATCATGAGCCATTGCTTCTCAGCTGCAGCAAAGTTCAACAGCACCACAGCACCACTGAGAATCACCATATTCCTCTGCAACTCACTGATATCCCTTGAGCGAACCAATCGCCCACAACAATTCCGTCTCTTTATCTCCATTACAACTCGGGCATCCTAAATATATACCAACTCCAATGGCAATGGTATCGGTTTCTCCACCTACTCTTGCTGCCCGCACATCCGAACTTGACTCAAACACCATGCTTCATCTTCTCGATTTAGGCAATTCGCAAGCACATTTTGTGCATTCTCGTTGGTAATCCAGAGATAACAATTTTGCGATCGATGAGTTCTTTTTGACCTGCGATTTCACATTCATTCGTAACCCATCATTCATACAATAGTGAACATTCATAATCTCCCTATTTAGTTCTCATCATCAACAGCGGCTTCATTCTTCCTTTGTATTCTTGAGAACTTGCCGACATCTAATACCACCGACTTGAATCCGCACAAATATTCAAACTTCCGCAAATATATGAACCCTAACTGCCTTTTGATTCTCAGTTTCATATCATGATTTCTTCCATTTCTGTTTCTCATAATCTCTCAGAAACAATCACTGAATTTCACCTGTGAATTCTCTGCGTCTCCAACTCTGAATTATGGAGCTGCCATGCCTTCTCTCTTTCTGAATTTGAGGCTGAGTGGTAGTGAAAGACAAACTAGTTGTCTGAGAAACACCCGACCTAATTAGGTCTGTTTGTACGGACTGGATATTGACATCCAGTGACTTGGATAAGAGCTGCCAAATTGAGTCTTTGGCCTGTCAGTTTCAGCGAACTGACTGCCTATTTCCTCCCTTGCTCAATCGTCGGTCGCAGTGAACTGACAGCTTATTCCTCGCCTGTGAATTAATCCTTTTGCTCATTTTCACTCCAAATGGACCTTTTCGCCTTCTTTTGCTCCCAAAGACTCCAAAACACCTAGTAAACTCAAAAGTAAACATAAGATACACAATTTACAAGAAAAGTAGCAAAGAAAGCATAAACAATAGATGTAAATATAGGTGCTTTACAACACCTATCATTGAGTCAGTCTGTTGAGGGAGAGTTCTTTTTGAATTGTTAAGCAAGTCATTAGGAGAGAGAAAATTGAGAGTGATTGTAATTTCTTAGCTCGTTCTATCTTCTTTTGTAAAACATTTCTAGAAAATAATCAATAAAATCTATAGTTATTCATCTTCAAATGGATTAGTTGAGTAAATTCTAGTGAGGGGTGTATTGTGGGATTTCCTGCAACTACATATGCGCTAGAAACAGGGACTCGAGTAGAAGATCAACCTTGTGAATTGAAAGAATCAGGAGTAACAAGAAAGAAATTTCGAATAATTTTCAACAATTTACTAAAATTGAGAAATGGCTAGAAGAAGGAATGCATCAGAACAACCAACAATTGTAAGGAGAAGCGGGAGATTAGGCGGAGAAAGGAGAAATGAAGTAGGTGAACCATCAAGAATAAACGCAAGAGATAGAGAAGAAGGTCAAATTCAACCACCAATTCAACCAAAGACCGAATAGAGTAATAGATTATGATAGGGTGAGTGTGCATACATGGAGATCAAATTCGAGGAAGAAAGAGAGGAAGTGCAACAATTGATAAATAATGGACAAGAGGAAAGAAATCAAGAAGAGATGGGAGAAACAATTCATAGAAATGAAGAAATCGCAGACATTAGAAACGTTGAGGCAAACAATACATAAAGAAAGGCGATTAGAAACGGAAGAACGCGCAAATTTAACAAGGCAAAACCATGAGTTAAGAATGGAAAATATGAGGTTCTGAGAATAAGAGGTCGAGAAGTAATACCGGATCAAGATCGGGATCGGTTAGAGATGATATGAGGAGAATATTACACAGTAGAAAATGTTAATGAAGAAAATCTAGAAAGAGAGCCAAATCTCGGTGAAGGATGTTGCGAAAGAAGGAAGTGGTGTGTATTCCACGTCCCGAGATTTTACTGAGAATGACCAAAATAATGGAAATCAAGGAAATAGGCAGCGTGAGAATAGTCCAATTGGTGAAGAAAATCGGGAAGAAGGAAGAAGAATACTTTTTGCATGGGAGAGAAACACGAGAGAAACAAAAGGAGATTGAAGATGACATTGAAAAGCATTATATTGAGCAAGCGCGTCTAGCTTGCGAAAGGGAAAGATTAAGAGTAGAAATGGAAGAACGGGAATTGGAGGAAGCAATTCGACAGAACAATCATGACAATCGAGAAAGAAGGCGCGAGCAAAATCGCAACAATGGAAATATCAATGAAGAATATGAAAGAATACAAAGGAGAGATGATAGACAACCAAGAAGAGAAAATGATAGATACAATGGTGTGCGAATTCGTGAACGAGATGAAGGAGAAAGTCGCAGAGAAAAAGAGAAGAGAATGTTGAACAAGAAAATCAAGGTAGACATGAACGCTTGAAGGAGAGAGGCAGAGCTAAAAAGACCAATAAATTCGAACCCTGATGCAAATGAACAAATCTTAAGAGAGTTGGCAGAGATGAGAGGAATGTTGAACAATAGAAGAGGAGGAGGAAGAAGACAATTGGATGAGGCCATCGAAGAAGCTGCGAAAACTCCCTTTACACTAGTGTTTTTGGAAATCATCATAGAAAGTTTAGAATAACCTATCATGTGAAACCCTAGAACAAAAGTAGAAGTCTCCTAATGGAGATATATCTAGGTTTGAGAAAGACTTTTCTATTTATATGTTTCTCCCCTTCCAAAAGGATACTCTTTCCAAAAGTAGGTCAAATCTTCTCAAAACCCATCTCCAAGTGGTCCACCAAGCCCATGTGTGAAAATAAATCTCTGAAATTTGGGTCCAAAAATGGGTCGCCGGATTGCTGACGTCATCGTCGGAATCCGGTCACCGGTCGCCGGAATCCGTCGCCGGAAATTTTCCTCTGGCCACCTGAGATATATGAAACTGTCACCAGCAAGTGCACACTCCCAGCAACTCATCTCTGCTTCTCTATAGTTCATACATTCACAAAAACCATCTAACCCAACTTCTCCTTTCTTGCGAAAACGCGCCCAAAAGCGCGACTCGTAGCTCATATGTGCCGCGGCCGAATCATGCATCCAACACATACCCCCTTCGTGATTCACTGAAATATTAAGATTCATACTTTAACTTCCGAAATCCGACTACCGGAAGTAGCACCACCGGCTCGCCATATTTGGTCACTTTTCGCACTGTCACTGCATTTTTGGTTGTAGAATCTGTCACTGCCTCCATTCACCTGGTTCTTTCTCGGCTGCACCTCAATCCCATGGCAACAACACTCGATCCACCATCTCAGTATAACCAACACCATCCACAGTTCAAGTTCACTCGCATGTTCGCCACCTCAGTCAGCACCACTGCGCTACTGCCTCAACAACTCTGTACACCAAACCATGACAATCATCTCAGTTCACCTGCACTTTCTTGCATTCAGTGCCATCCAGCTTCAATCCTGCAGCTGCAAATTCATCCAGCTCTACCACCAGCATCACTGTGTCGTGCAATTTTAGCTGCTATCTCAACACTCACCTGCAGATTCAATTCCAAATCCTGTCTGCAATGGCGCAGCACTAACACCTCATCAGCTCAACCACCATCTTCAGATCCTTGCATCACAGCCGCGCCACAGCCTCTGCAAGTCATTTATCACCAGCTTCTCTATCTGTCTTTCCTCCATGAGTTCACTATCGCCAATGCTCATTCGACTCGATTTCATTGCGGCATTACCTGCAATTCAGTTCATTGCATTGCCAAAACCAACTGCCATTCATCTCAATAACCAGCTGCTTCACTATTTTGTTTCCATCTTAGCTCCAATTGCAACATCATCACAGCAACACAAGCCCTATTCCACCTGCAATCACCTGCAACATCACCTGCACCACTCAACACCAAATCCATCTGACGTCATAGTGCCTCGACCATTCTGCGAGTTCATCTCCAGCTTCCATTTCAAGCTCCTCCGCATCTCAGCGATAACACCATCTGTAGTTCAAGTCACTTGCGTGTTCGCCATCGCCTGCAACCGCTTCCTGCAGTGTAGCTTCTTCACGACTCTCATCTTTAATATCAATCCCAAAGAACGAGACTCATCATCATTCAAACCCATTGCGATCGCCTACTTTTCCACCCAAGCCAAACCGCAAACTACGACTCGCCTTTATCATCACAGGCTTCAATTTCGGTCTCAACGCACTGTAGCCGCATATGTGAAATTTCTTCCTTGCCAACACCGAGCACAAACCCAATCTTGAGCCGCCTCTGTCATCACCAACATCATGAGCCATTGCTTCTCACTGCAACAAAGTTCAACAAACACCACAACACCACCGAGAATCACCATATTCCTCTCGCAACTCACCGATATCCCTTGAGCGCAACCAATCGGCCCACAACAATTCCGTCTCTTTATCTCCATTACAACTCAGGCATCCTAAATATATACCAACTCCAATGGCAATGGTATCAGTTTCTCCACCTACTCTTGCTGCCTGCACATCCAGAACTTGACTCAAACACCATGCTTCATCTTCTCGATTTAGGCAATTCTGCAAGCACATTTTGTGCATTCCGTTGGTAATCCGAGAGATAACAATTTTGCGATCTGATGAGTTCTTTTTGACCTGCAATTTCACATTCATTCGTAACCCATCATTCATACAATAGTGAACATTCATAATCTCCCTATTTAGTTCTCATCATCAACAACAGCGGCTTCATTCTTCCTTTGTATTCTTGAACTTGCCGACATCTAATACCACCACTTTCAATCCGCACAAATATTCAAACTTTCGCAAATATATGAACCCTAACGCCTTTTGATTCTCGGTTTCATATCATGATTTCTTCCATTTCTCGTTTCTCATAATCTCTCGAAACAATCACCGAATTTCACTGTGAATTCTCTGCGTCTCAAACTCGAATTATGGAGCCGCCATGCCTTCTCTCTTTACGAATTTGAGGCTGAGTGGTAGTGAAAGACAAACTAGTTGTCTGAGAAACACCCGACCTAATTAGGTCTGTTTGTACGGACTGGATATTGACATCCAGTGACTTGGATAAGAGCTGCCAAATTGAGTCTTTGGCCTGTCAGTTTCAGCGAACTGACTGCCTATTTCCTCCCTTGCTCAATCGTCGGTCGCAGTGAACTGACAGCTTATTCCTCGCCTGTGAATTAATCCTTTTGCTCATTTTCACTCCAAATGGACCTTTTCGCCTTCTTTTGCTCCCAAAGACTCCAAAACACCTAGTAAACTCAAAAGTAAACATAAGATACACAATTTACAAGAAAAGTAGCAAAGAAAGCATAAACAATAGATGTAAATATAGGTGCTTTACAACACCTATCATTGAGTCGATCTGTTGAGGAGAGTTCTTTTTGAATTGTTAAGCAAGTCATTAGGAGAGAGAAAATTGAGAGTGATTGTAATTTCTTAGCTCTGTTCTATCTTCTTTTGTAAAACATTTCTAGAAAATAATCAATAAAATCTATAGTTATTCATCTTCAAATGGATTAGTTGAGTAAATTCTAGTGAGGGGTGTATTGTGGGATTTCCTGCAACTACATATGCGCTAGAAACAGGGACTGAGTAGAAGATCAACCTTGTGAATTGAAAGAATCGGGAGTAACAAGAAAGAAATTTGAATAATTTTCAACAATTTACTAAAATTGAGAAATGGCTAGAAGAAGGAATGCATCGGAACAACCAACAATTGTAAGGAGAAGCGGGAGATTAGGCTGGAGAAAGGAGAAATGAAGTAGGTGAACCATCAAGAATAAACGCAAGAGATAGAGAAGAAGGTCAAATTCAACCACCAATTCAACCAAAGACCGAATAGAGTAATAGATTATGATAGGGTGAGTGTGCATACATGGAGATCAAATTCGAGGAAGAAAGAGAGGAAGTGCAACAATTGATAAATAATGGACAAGAGGAAAGAAATCAAGAAGAGATGGGAGAAACAATTCATAGAAATGAAGAAATCGCGCGCATTAGAAACGTTGAGGCAAACAATACATAAAGAAAGGCGATTAGAAACGGAAGAACGCGCAAATTTAACAAGGCAAAACCATGAGTTAAGAATGGAAAATATGAGGTTCTGAGAATAAGAGGTCGAGAAGTAATACGGATCAAGATCGGGATCGGTTAGAGATGATATGAGGAGAATATTACCTGTAGAAAATGTTAATGAAGAAAATCTAGAAAGAGAGCCAAATCTCGGTGAAGGATGTTGCGAAAGAAGGGAAGTGGTGTGTATTCCACGTCCTGAGATTTTACTGAGAATGACCAAAATAATGGAAATCAAGGAAATAGGCGTGAGAATAGTCCAATTGGTGAAGAAAATCGGGAAGAAGGAAGAAGAATACCGCATGGGAGAGAAACACAGAGAGGAAACAAAAGGAGATTGAAGATGACATTGAAAAGCATTATATTGAGCAAGCGCGTCTAGCTTGCGAAAGGGAAAGATTAAGAGTAGAAATGGAAGAACGGGAATTGGAGGAAGCAATTCGACAGAACAATCATGACAATCGAGAAAGAAGGCGCGAGCAAAATCGCAACAATGGAAATATCAATGAATAATATGAAAGAATACAAAGGAGAGATGATAGACAACCAAGAAGAGAAAATGATAGATACAATGGTGTGCGAATTCGTGAACGAGATGAAGGAGAAAGTCGCAGAGAAAGAAGAGAAGAGAATGTTGAACAAGAAAATCAAGGTAGACATGAACGCAGAAGGAGAGAGGCAGAGCTAAAAAGACCAATAAATTTGAACCCTGATGCAAATGAACAAATCTTAAGAGAGTTGGCAGAGATGAGAGGAATGTTGAACAATAGAAGAGGAGGAGGAAGAAGACAATTGGATGAGGCCATCGAAGAAGCTGCGAAAACTCCCTTTACACTAGTGTTTTTGGAAATCATCATAGAAAGTTTAGAATAACCTATCATGTGAAACCCTAGAACAAAAGTAGAAGTCTCCCTAATGGAGATATATCTAGGTTTGAGAAAGACTTTTCTATTTATATGTTTCTCCCCTTCCAAAAGGATACTCTTTCCAAAAGTAGGTCAAATCTTCTCAAAACCCATCTCCAAGTGGTCCACCAAGCCCATGTGTGAAAATAAATCTCTGGAAATTTCGGGTCCAAAAATGGGTCGCCGGATTGCTGACGTCATCGCCGGAATCCGTCGCCGGAAATTTTCCTCTGGCCACCTGAGATATCTGAAACTGTCACCAGCAAGTGCACACTCCCAGCAACTCATCTCTGCTTCTCTATAGTTCATACATTCACAAAAACCATCTAACCCAACTTCTCCTTTCTTGCGAAAACGCGCCCAAAAGCGCGACTCGTAGCTCATATGTGCCGCGGCCGAATCATGCATCCAACACATACCCCCTTCGTGATTCACTGAAATATTAAGATTCATACTTTAACTTCCGAAATCCGACTACCGGAAGTAGCACCACCGGCTCGCCATATTTGGTCACTTTTCGCATCTGTCCTTTGCATTTTTGGTTGTAGAATCATCACGCCTCCATTCACCTGGTTCTTTCTCGGCTGCACCTCAATCCCATGGCAACAACACTCGATCCACCATCTCTGTATAACCAACACCATCCACAGTTCAAGTTCACTCGCATGTTCGCCACCTCAGTCAGCACCACTGCGCTACTGCCTCAACAACTCTGTACACCAAACCATGACAATCATCTCAGTTCACCTGCACTTTCTTCCATTCAGTGCCATCCAGCTTCAATCCTGCAGCTGCAAATTCATCCAGCTCTACCACCAGCATCACTGTGTCGTGCAATTTTAGCTGCTATCTCAACACCCACCTGCAGATTCAATTCCAAATCCTGTCTGCAATGGCGCAGCACTAACACCTCATCAGCTCAACCACCATCTTCAGATCCTTGCATCACAGCTGCGCCACAGCCTCTGCAAGTCATTTATCACCAGCTTCTCTATCTGTCTTTCCTCCATGAGTTCACTATCGCCAATGCTCATTCGACTCGATTTCATTGCGGCATTACCTGCAATTCAGTTCATTGCATTGCCAAAACCAACTGCCATTCATCTCAATAACCAGCTGCTTCACTATTTTGTTTCCATCTTAGCTCCAATTGCAACATCATCACAGCAACACAAGCCCTATTCCACCTGCAATCACCTGCAACATCACCTGCACCACTCAACACCAAATCCATCTGACGTCATAGTGCCTCGACCATTCTGCGAGTTCATCTCCAGCTTCCATTTCAAGCTCCTCCGCATCTCAGCGATAACACCATCTACAGTTCAAGTCACTTGCGTGTTCGCCATCGCCTGCAACCGCTTCCTTCAGATGTAGCTTCTTCACAGCTCTCATCTTTAATATCAATCCCAGCAACGAGACTCATCATCATTCAAACCCATTGCAGTCGCCTACTTTTCCACCCAAGACAAACTGCAAACTACGACTCGCCTTTATCATCACAGCTTCAATTTCAGTCTCAGCTGCACCTGTAGCTGCATATGTGAAATCTCTTCCTTGCCAGCACCAGGCACAAACCCAATCTTGAGCCGCCTCTGTCATCACCAACATCATGAGCCATTGCTTCTCAGCTGCAGCAAAGTTCAACAGCACCACTGAGAATCACCATATTCCTCTACAACTCACTGATATCCCTTGAGCAGCAACCAATCAGCCACAACAATTCCGTCTCTGTATCTCCATTACAACTCAGGCGTCCTAAATATATACCAACTCCAATGGCAATGGTATCAGTTTCTCCACCTACTCTTGCTGCCTGCACATCCAGAACTTGACTCAAACACCATGCTTCATCTTCTCGATTTAGGCAATTCTGCAAGCACATTTTGTGCATTCTGCTGGTAATCCAGAGATAACAATTTTGAAGTCTGATGAGTTCTTTTTGACCTGCAATTTCACATTCATTCGTAACCCATCATTCATACAATAGTGAACATTCAT
Source organism: Papaver armeniacum (assembly GCA_023531295.1). Classification (NCBI taxonomy): domain Eukaryota; kingdom Viridiplantae; phylum Streptophyta; class Magnoliopsida; order Ranunculales; family Papaveraceae; genus Papaver; species Papaver armeniacum. The sequence goes on along the minus strand of JAJJWW010016433.1, from coordinate 207,082 downwards.
AATCTCCCTATTTAGTTCTCATCATCAACAGCGGCTTCATTCTTCCTTTGTATTCTTCAGAACTTGCCGACATCTAATACCACCAGCTTCAATCCGCACAAATATTCAGCTTCTGCAAATATATGAACCCTAACTGCCTTTTGATTCTCAGTTTCATATCATGATTTCTTCCATTTCTGTTTCTCATAATCTCTCAGAAACAATCACTGAATTTCACCTGTGAATTCTCTGCGTCTCCAACTCTGAATTATGGAGCTGCCATGCCTTCTCTCTTTCTGAATTTGAGGCTGAGTGGTAGTGAAAGACAAACTAGTTGTCTGAGAAACACCCGACCTAATTAGGTCTGTTTGTACGGACTGGATATTGACATCCAGTGACTTGGATAAGAGCTGCCAAAGTGAGTCTTTGGCCTGTCAGTTTCAGCGAACTGACTTCCTATTTCCGCCCTTGCTCAATCGTCGGTCGCAGTAAACTGACAGCTTATTCCTCGCCTGTGAATTAATCCTTTTGCTCATTTTCACTCCAAATGGACCTTTTCGCCTTCTTTTGCTCCCAAAGACTCCAAAACACCTAGTAAACTCAAAAGTAAACATAAGATACACAATGTACAAGAAAAGTAGCAAAGAAAGCATAAACAATATATGTAAATATAGGTGCTTTACAACACCTATCAGATTCCCCCACACTTAGACTTTGCTAGTCCTCGAGCAAATCAAACAAAATAAATTCTAAAATATACATACAACTCCGTGTCGTCGAGGCTACGGTCACTTTTAGCATAAATAACAAGCCTTTAAACCACTAGGTGTCCCTAGTGGACGAGTTATAGTCTCGTGAGGGTTTACTAGAGATATACCCACAAAACCTACTTTTCCAACTTACTAGTTCTCCGTAATGATAGCATCCAAGCGCTAAGAAGACATAGAGATTCTGCACACTAGTCATAAGAAGTTAGACACATAAATGAACACAATCTCATTCTTAAAAGTTGAGAGAGAAATAACCATCCCTTCTCGACAAAAATTCGGGTTCGGAATGATCGAAAGTCTCGACTCTGCCTCACAAGAAAGGGTTTTATGATATTGCTCTCAATAATAAACAGCTTTTTATGGGTCACACATGTGTCCAGGTAGGAATGAAGAGAGAATCCTGAGACACGTTGAATGGTAGGAAGGCAAAACCCTCCGAAATATTTTGAAAACCCAAATCTTCTATATATTTTTGAAAACCCATTTTTCTGACGATCTCTTCGAAAGGAAATCAACCACTTAACGAATGTGAGAATATGCTTACTTACCTCGTTTCCGTTCGGCGTGCAGCTAGCACCACTCTCACAGCATCCATAGAAACGTCTTCGGTCTTCAATCGGTGTCTTCATCTTCGTCTTCGGTCTTCAACTCTTGATGATAACTCCTGAACTCCGTAGAATCTTGACAATATGATTTTTTTTTCTCAAATTCCTTGTTGCTTGAAACTTCATTATGGATATTCCTTCTTTCCATTGGCTTTATTGAAAGAATACAAAAATAAAAACAAACTATACAAACCCAAAATTTAATACAACAAATTTTCCTTGTCTTTTTTTTTTTTTTTTATATATATATATATATATATTTTTTTTTTATTTATTTTTTATTTTATTTTTTTTTATTTTTTTAAGACAAGAAAAATAAAACAAATACAAAAATAAAAACAAAACAAAATAATAAAAACTAGTAACGAACCTAAAAAAAAAAAAAAAATCCCTTGTCTCTTTTTTTTTTTTTTTTTTTTTCTTTTTTCTAATTTCCGTTTTTTTTTTTTTTTTTTTTTTTTTTTTTTTTTTTTTTTTTTTTTTTTATGAGACAAGAGAAATAAACACAACCTAAAAATAAAATAAGTACAAATGGCCATGGTATAAGTATTTTACCGCATGATTCTTCACAACTTGTATGTCTTGATATCATAAATTTCTCGAACTCTCATCTTTATAATCTGCTCATTTGCTTGTAAACCTCGAACGTGTTCAACTTTCCTTCAAATTTGTGATGCTCCTCTTGTTGATGATGATGGTGTTTCTATGGACCTGTTGGTGTAGAGAGAGATAAGGTGGATGGTGCTAACTGCGAACAAGATTACAAGTGGTATGTAAGTTAGCAATTCGATGTCACCATCATGATTGACAAAAATAGCACTCAAGAGATCAAAATAGTGCTTCTATGGTGGGAGGTTGGACAGCTCACCATTCTGTCCGGAATTAACGTACGGTGACACACAGTCTAAAAGCACAAATTTAGACAGGTACAAAGAATTGAAGGTCGGTGCCTCACATTGATGTAACATGGGTAGTCTCCACTATAGGGGATCACTACTCTAATACCGAATTCAGTCTGCACCTTACTTGCCACTGGCATGGTTAAATCCAACTTTAACTCTCATACAATTAAGAAACCCGATCATGTTCTCTGTCATCTCTAAGTTCAGTCACTCTTATGAGATTCTCGATGTAATCTTAGCGACATGTATACTATGTGACTCTAAACTAACCACAAGTTGGAGTTTATTTATTCACTATTTATAAAAAAGTTGAAATTTTTGACTCAAAAAGGCTAAAAACTCTATATGCAAAAGACTCCCCCACACTTAAACTTCACATTGTCCTCAATGTGTAAAACCGAAAATTCTGAATTCTGACGTAACAGAAGATAAAACGCAAAATATTTACAAATTGGTAAGGAATTTGGAAAAACTCCATTTCACAAAAGTTGTTCATCTATGTGTTTTCTACAAATTGTCAAAAGGTCACAGTGTTTCGATAAACGGTCTGACAGTTATGGTCTCTGGACTGAACTACATACAGTCTGATTTTTTCTGACGAAAAGGTATTCGTCATAATTCTCTTCTAAGATAGATTCCGGACGCAATGAAATTAAACATGGGGATGCAAATATGATATGAAAACTATAAAAATAAATAAATACAAGGGTTTAAGATACAAAACCTATGGGTTGCCTCCCATTTAGCGCTTGGTTTAAAGTCGTCAGCCCTACTCTTTTGTTATCGTCCATATACCAACAATCTGAAAAGTTGGGGATCCTTCCATAGAACCTGTTTTGAAAACACTAGCTTCACACAAATATTAGTAATATAAAACAAAAGTGAAGCTATGAACCGATAAAAGCTTCCCCCACACTTATTCTTGTCCACACTTGGAAGTGTATAAAGAATATAGAAGTCAGGTACTTCCACGGTTTCTTGTTCCAAAACCTGCATAGTATGAGAATAAAGTATCTCTAATGGTGGAAATCGAGAAACAAAGTCATTCAACAATATTCTCGAAGCACATACATTCAAACCAATAAGAGGTAAAGGAGAAGAAACAATAGGCAAAGGGTTAGATAAACCTTGCACAATCTCTTGTATTACGGAATCCTCTTCATCCTTGAAAAACTCAAGTGAGTTAGTCACCTCATTCATATCATGGTCCTCTATCAAACCTTGCAACCATTCTTCGTCCGTTTCTGCCGTAACCAAAGTCTCGACATAAACATCATTATTATAATCATTTGCAAGCTCAATTGGGTCTTCCACAATATTGGTCATAACCGTCTCATTCTCAACATACTCCTTTTTGTAAGGCACATACTCTTTTGCGAATGCAATATTGTCCATAAGGAATTTCTTTAGAACACTCCTTGCATCATCCTTAAGCTCTACCTTTTGAATAGGTTCTTGATCATTATAAAGATCAATGCTCGAGTAAGCTACACTAGTGTCATCATATTCCTTTTCAACTTCACCTTGATCGCAAAAAGACTCCATTGTAAACTCCTCGGGGATGTCACCATGAATTGGTTTAGGCAATGTATTTTCATAATAATCATCACTATCATAGTCAACATAAGATTGTTCGTCGTTGAATTTAGTGTTGCTAATCTCTAACTCATCCTTTTGAATAGGTGAATGATCATTATTACGATCAAGAGTTGAGTTAACTACACAAATATCAACAAAAGTCCCCAAAAGTTCACCTTTTTCAACATAATTATTCATTTCCTCCTTGTATTCTTCAATGCCTTGTCTTAAAGTGGAAACACCTTTTTGAAGCTCTTGGAGTGTTCCATCCAAATTCTGAATATAGTGTTACATTTGTTTGTAAAGCTCATTCGACAAAGAAAAAGTAGAATTACTTACTTCATTATTGTTAGGCCAATTATCTTCCCTTTGAATGGGTGAATGATCATAACTACGATCATAAATTGGGCCATACATACTATAAGCACATTCGGTCGATGAAATTGGTTCCACGCTTGGTTGTCTACTAATTGACTCCATGCTGTTCATAAATTGTTGCATTTCATCTACCAAACTAGAGGAAAAATTAATAGGAGCACAAATATCATCCCCTCTTTGTGGTTGCTCACTTACATACCCACCGTAAGAAGGTTGGAATGTATGAGAACAACTAAAAGGGTACGTGGAGTATGGACCATAACCAAAGGATTGGTTTTGATTGTATTCCCCATAAGGGTGATAGTTTTCATGTTGTTGAGGTTGAAAGCCGTATTGATTGCTCCAATATGCTCCGTCCATAGAAATTGGTACCTGAAACGAGATTCTCAAAACTCGGTTAAGAACCAAAGAATAAGAAAAAGTAAAACAAAACTAAAACAAAAATAAGAAACCAAAAACAATTAACAATCGCTGCCTACCCGGCAACGGCGCCAAAATTTGACCGGTTGTCAGCCGACACAAATATAAATTACACTTTCTTACTACTCAAAATATATAATGAAGCAAGGGCAAGAAAGGATCGTTCCCACAGAGAGGTCTTGGTTGTCAATATGTTATGGTTTCCTATATAAAACACCGGGGGTTTGCTGATTTTTATATACTAAAATAAAATAAAAGCGAAGCAAATAAATAAACACACAAATCAATGAGGTGAAAATATTGGATAAAGGTTTCATCTTCAATTGTAAACAAGTTTTTGAATATATGAATAGAATTCGTATTTAATCTCACTATCATCAACAGCCTAGAGAATAAAGAGAGCAAGATAATCTATTAATTTCCTAATTCATCACACACACATTAGGGCTGCGTATGTGAATTCTACCTAAAGAATAACCTAACGCCTTGCGCTAATTAAGTTCAATTCCTAGGAGCATTAAGTTTTAGAAATAGGCTAATCAATGCAACTATCACACATTGCGCATGACAATTCGGACAAAGGTCAATTTCTTCATATGATTACAAGGATGTATCACTACAACCTAGAATCATATCATGCTACTCGTATTCAAGGTTATCGCTCGATGAAAACCCTAAAATAGCTATAGATATGGATGTGAGTTCAATCAATTCTAGACTTAACTAAACAAACATTCAATCATATTGCAATACATCAATCATGCAATTATTATAACCCGTAGAAACCATACGATAATATTGAGAGAAAACTAAAGTACTTGTGTTTTTGGAAATCATCATAGAAAGTTTAGAAGAACCTATCATGTGAAACCCTAGAACAAAAGTAGAAGTCTCCCTAATGGAGATATATCTAGGTTTGAGAAAGACTTTTCTATTTATATGTTTCTCCCCTTCCAAAAGGATACTCTTTCCAAAAGTAGGTCAAATCTTCTCAAAACCCATCTCCAAGTGGTCCACCAAGCCCATGTGTGAAAATAAATCTCTGGAAATTTCGGGTCCAAAACTGGGTCGCCGGATTGCTGACGTCATCGTCGGAATCCGGTCACTGGTCGCCGAATCCGTCGCGGAAATTTTCCTCTCAGCCACCTGAGATATCTCGAAACTGTCACCGGCAAGTGCACACTCCCAGCAACTCATCTCTGCTTCTCTATAGTTCATACATTCACAAAAACCATCTAACCCAACTTCTCCTTTCTTGCGAAAACGCGCCCAAAAGCGCGACTCGTAGCTCATATGTGCCGCGGCCGAATCATGCATCCAACACATACCCCTTCGTGATTCACTAAAATATTAAGATTCATACTTTAACTTCCGAAATCCGACTACCGGAAGTAGCACCACCGGCTCGCCATATTTGGTCACTTTTCGCACTGTCACTGCATTTTTGGTTGTAGAATCTGTCACTGCCTCCATTCACCTGGTTCTTTCTCGGCTGCACCTCAATCCCATGGCAACAACACTCGATCCACCATCTCTGTATAACCAACACCATCCACAGTTCAAGTTCACTCGCATGTTCGCCACCTCAGTCAGCACCACTGCGCTACTGCCTCAACAACTCTGTACACCAAACCATGACAATCATCTCAGTTCACCTGCACTTTCTTGCATTCAGTGCCATCCAGCTTCAATCCTGCAGCTGCAAATTCATCCAGCTCTACCACCAGCATCACTGTGTCGTGCAATTTTAGCTGCTATCTCAACACTCACCTGCAGATTCAATTCCAAATCCCATGCGCAATGGCGCAAAGACTAACACCTCATCAGCTCAACCACCATCTTCAGATCCTTGCATCACAGCCGCGCCACAGCCTATGCAAGTCATTTATCACCAGCTTCTCTATCTGTCTTTCCTCCATGAGTTCACTATCGCCAATGCTCATTCGACTCGATTTCATTGCGGCATTACCTGCGATTCAGTTCATTGCATTGCCAAAACCAACTGCCATTCATCTCAATAACCAGCTGCTTCACTATTTTGTTTCCATCTTAGCTCCAATTGCAACATCATCACAGCAACACAAGCCCTATTCCACCTGCAATCACCTGCAACATCACCTGCACCACTCAACACCAAATCCATCTGACGTCATAGTGCCTCGACCATTCTGCGAGTTCATCTCCAGCTTCCATTTCAAGCTCCTCCGCATCTCAGCGATAACACCATCTGCAGTTCAAGTCACTTGCGTGTTCGCCATCGCCTGCAACCGCTTCTGCCGCAGTGTAGCTTCTTCACAACTCTCATCTTTAATATCAATCCCAAAGAACGAGACTCATCATCATTCAAACCCATTGCAGTCGCCTACTTTTCCACCCAAGCCAAACTGCAAACTACGACTCGCCTTTATCATCACAGCTTCAATTTCAGTCTCAGCTGCACCTGTAGCTGCATATGTGAAATCTCTTCCTTGCCAGCACCAGGCACAAACCCAATCTTGAGCCGCCTCTGTCATCACCAACATCATGAGCCATTGCTTCTCAGCTGCAGCAAAGTTCAACAGCACCACAACACCACTGAGAATCACCATATTCCTCTGCAACTCACTGATATCCCTTGAGCAGCAACCAATCAGCCACAACAATTCCGTCTCTTTATCTCCATTACAACTCAGGCATCCTAAATATATACCAACTCCAATGGCAATGGTATCAGTTTCTCCACCTACTCTTGGTGCCTGCACATCCAGAACTTGACTCAAACACCATGCTTCATCTTCTCGATTTAGGCAATTCGCAAGCACATTTTGTGCATTCTGTTGGTAATCCAGAGATAACAATTTTGCAGTCTGATGAGTTCTTTTTGACCTGCAATTTCACATTCATTCGTAACCCATCATTCATACAATAGTGAACATTCATAATCTCCCTATTTAGTTCTCATCATCAACAGCGGCTTCATTCTTCCTTTGTATTCTTCAGAACTTGCCGACATCTAATACCACCAGCTTCAATCCGCACAAATATTCAGCTTCTGCAAATATATGAACCCTAACTGCCTTTTGATTCTCAGTTTCATATCATGATTTCTTCCATTTCTGTTTCTCATAATCTCTCAGAAACAATCACTGAATTTCACCTGTGAATTCTCTGCGTCTCCAACTCTGAATTATGGAGCTGCCATGCCTTCTCTCTTTCTGAATTTGAGGCTGAGTGGTAGTGAAAGACAAACTAGTTGTCTGAGAAACACCCGACCTAATTAGGTATGTCTGTACGGACTGGATATTGACATCCAGTGACTTGGATAAGAGCTGCCAAAGTGAGTCTTTGGCCTGTCAGTTTCAGCGAACTGACTGCCTATTTCCGCCCTTGCTCAATCGTCGGTCGCAGTGAACTGACAGCTTATTCCTCGCCTGTGAATTAATCCTTTTGCTCATTTTCACTCCAAATGGACCTTTTCGCCTTCTTTTGCTCCCAAAGACTCCAAAACACCTAGTAAACTCAAAAGTAAACATAAGATACACAATTTACAAGAAAAGTAGCAAAGAAAGCATAAACAATAGATGTAAATATAGGTGCTTTACAACACCTATCATTGAGTCAGTCTGTTGAGGGAGAGTTCTTTTTTGAATTGTTAAGCAAGTCATTAGGAGAGAGAAAATTGAGAGTGATTGTAATTTCTTAGCTCTGTTCTATCTTCTTTTGTAAAACATTTCTAGAAAATAATCAATAAAATCTATAGTTATTCATCTTCAAATGGATTAGTTGAGTAAATTCTAGTGAGGGGTGTATTGTGGGATTTCCTGCAACTACATATGCGCTAGAAACAGGGACTGAGTAGAAGATCAACCTTGTGAATTGAAAGAATCAGGAGTAACAAGAAAGAAATTTCGAATAATTTTCAACAATTTACTAAAATTGAGAAATGGCTAGAAGAAGGAATGCATCAGAACAACCAACAATTGTAAGGAGAAGCGGGAGATTAGCTGGAGAAAGGAGAAATGAAGTAGGTGAACCATCAAGAATAAACGCAAGAGATAGAGAAGAAGGTCAAATTCAACCACCAATTCAACCAGCACCGAATAGAGTAATAGATTATGATAGGGTGAGTGTGCATACATGGAGATCAAATTCTGAGGAAGAAAGAGAGGAAGTGCAACAATTGATAAATAATGGACAAGAGGAAAGAAATCAAGAAGAGATGGGAGAAACAATTCATAGAAATGAAGAAATCGCAGCATTAGAAACGTTGAGGCAAACAATACATAAAGAAAGGCGATTAGAAACGGAAGAACGCGCAAATTTAACAAGGCAAAACCATGAGTTAAGAATGGAAAATATGAGGTTACAGAATAAGAGGTCGAGAAGTAATACCAGATCAAGATCAGGATCGGTTAGAGATGATATGAGGAGAATATTACCTGTAGAAAATGTTAATGAAGAAAATCTAGAAAGAGAGCCAAATCTCGGTGAAGGATGTTGCGAAAGAAGGGAAGTGGTGTGTATTCCACGTCCTGAGATTTTACAGAATGACCAAAATAATGGAAATCAAGGAAATAGGCAGCAGAATAGTCCAATTGGTGAAGAAAATCAGGAAGAAGGAAGAAGAATACTGCATGGGAGAGAAACACAGAGGAAACAAAAGGAGATTGAAGATGACATTGAAAAGCATTATATTGAGCAAGCGCGTCTAGCTTGCGAAAGGGAAAGATTAAGAGTAGAAATGGAAGAACGGGAATTGGAGGAAGCAATTCGACAGAACAATCATGACAATCGAGAAAGAAGGCGCGAGCAAAATCGCAACAATGGAAATATCAATGAAGAATATGAAAGAATACAAAGGAGAGATGATAGACAACCAAGAAGAGAAAATGATAGATACAATGGTGTGCGAATTCGTGAACGAGATGAAGGAGAAAGTCGCAGAGAAAGAAGAGAAGAGAATGTTGAACAAGAAAATCAAGGTAGACATGAACGCAGAAGGAGAGAGGCAGAGCTAAAAAGACCAATAAATTCGAACCCTGATGCAAATGAACAAATCTTAAGAGAGTTGGCAGAGATGAGAGGAATGTTGAACAATAGAAGAGGAGGAGGAAGAAGACAATTGGATGAGGCCATCGAAGAAGCTGCGAAAACTCCCTTTACACTAGTGTTTTTGGAAATCATCATAGAAAGTTTAGAATAACCTATCATGTGAAACCCTAGAACAAAAGTAGAAGTCTCCCTAATGGAGATATATCTAGGTTTGAGAAAGACTTTTCTATTTATATGTTTCTCCCCTTCCAAAAGGATACTCTTTCCAAAAGTAGGTCAAATCTTCTCAAAACCCATCTCCAAGTGGTCCACCAAGCCCATGTGTGAAAATAAATCTCTGGAAATTTCGGGTCCAAAACTGGGTCGCCGGATTGCTGACGTCATCGCCGGAATCCGGTCACCGGTCGCCGGAATCCGTCGCCGGAAATTTTCCTCTGGCCACCTGAGATATCTGAAACTGTCACCAGCAAGTGCACACTCCCAGCAACTCATCTCTGCTTCTCTATAGTTCATACATTCACAAAAACCATCTAACCCAACTTCTCCTTTCTTGCGAAAACGCGCCCAAAAGCGCGACTCGTAGCTCATATGTGCCGCGGCCGAATCATGCATCCAACACATACCCCTTCGTGATTCACTGAAATATTAAGATTCATACTTTAACTTCCGAAATCCGACTACCGGAAGTAGCACCACCGGCTCGCCATATTTGGTCACTTTTCGCACTGTCACTGCATTTTTGGTTGTAGAATCTGTCACTGCCTCCATTCACCTGGTTCTTTCTCGGCTGCACCTCAATCCCATGGCAACAACACTCGATCCACCATCTCAGTATAACCAACACCATCCACAGTTCAAGTTCACTCGCATGTTCGCCACCTCGGTCAGCACCACTGCGCTACTGCCTCAACAACTCTGTACACCAAACCATGACAATCATCTCAGTTCACCTGCACTTTCTTGCATTCAGTGCCATCCAGCTTCAATCCTGCAGCTGCAAATTCATCCAGCTCTACCACCAGCATCACTGTGTCGTGCAATTTTAGCTGCTATCTCAACACTCACCTACAGATTCAATTCCAAATCCTGTCTGCAATGGCGCAGCACTAACACCTCATCAGCTCAACCACCATCTTCAGATCCTTGCATCACAGCCGCGTCACAGCCTCTGCAAGTCATTTATCACCAGCTTCTCTATCTGTCTTTCCTCCATGAGTTCACTATCGCCAATGCTCATTCGACTCGATTTCATTGCGGCATTACCTGCAATTCAGTTCATTGCATTGCCAAAACCAACTGCCATTCATCTCAATAACCAGCTGCTTCACTATTTTGTTTCCATCTTAGCTCCAATTGCAACATCATCACAAAGACACAAGCCCTATTCCACCTGCAATCACCTGCAACATCACCTGCACCACTCAACACCAAATCCATCTGACGTCATAGTGCCTCGACCATTCTGCGAGTTCATCTCCAGCTTCCATTTCAAGCTCCTCCGCATCTCAGCGATAACACCATCTGCAGTTCAAGTCACTTGCGTGTTCGCCATCGCCTGCAACCGCTTCCTGCAGCTGTAGCTTCTTCACAGCTCTCATCTTTAATATCAATCCCAGCAACGAGACTCATCATCATTCAAACCCATTGCAGTCGCCTACTTTTCCACCCAAGACAAACTGCAAACTACGACTCGCCTTTATCATCACACTTCAATTTCGGTCTCAAATTTTGTAGCCGCATATGTGAAATCTCTTCCTTGCCAAAGACCAGGCACAAACCCAATCTTGAGCCGCCTCTGTCATCACCAACATCATGAGCCATTGCTTCTCAGCTGCAAAGAAAAGTTCAACAAAGACCACAAAGACCACCGAGAATCACCATATTCCTCTGCAACTCACTGATATCCCTTGAGCAGCAACCAATCGGCCACAACAATTCCGTCTCTGTATCTCCATTACAACTCAGGCGTCCTAAATATATACCAACTCCAATGGCAATGGTATCAGTTTCTCCACCTACTCTTGCTGCCTGCACATCCAGAACTTGACTCAAACACCATGCTTCATCTTCTCGATTTAGGCAATTCTGCAAGCACATTTTGTGCATTCTGTTGGTAATCCAGAGATAACAATTTTGCAGTCTGATGAGTTCTTTTTGACCTGCAATTTCACATTCATTCGTAACCCATCATTCATACAATAGTGAACATTCATAATCTCCCTATTTAGTTCTCATCATCAACAACGGCTTCATTCTTCCTTTGTATTCTTCAGAACTTGCCGACATCTAATACCACCAGCTTCAATCCGCACAAATATTCAGCTTCTGCAAATATATGAACCCTAACTGCCTTTTGATTCTCAGTTTCATATCATGATTTCTTCCATTTCTGTTTCTCATAATCTCTCAGAAACAATCACTGAATTTCACCTGTGAATTCTCTGCGTCTCCAACTCTGAATTATGGAGCTGCCATGCCTTCTCTCTTTCTGAATTTGAGGCTGAGTGGTAGTGAAAGACAAACTAGTTGTCTGAGAAACACCCGACCTAATTAGGTCTGTTTGTACGGACTGGATATTGACATCCAGTGACTTGGATAAGAGCTGCCAAAGTGAGTCTTTGGCCTGTCAGTTTCAGCGAACTGACTGCCTATTTCCGCCCTTGCTCAATCGTCGGTCGCAGTGAACTGACAGCTTATTCCTCGCCTGTGAATTAATCCTTTTGCTCATTTTCACTCCAAATGGACCTTTTCGCCTTCTTTTGCTCCCAAAGACTCCAAAACACCTAGTAAACTCAAAAGTAAACATAAGATACACAATTTACAAGAAAAGTAGCAAAGAAAGCATAAACAATAGATGTAAATATAGGTGCTTTACAACACCTATCATTGAGTCAGTCTGTTGAGGGAGAGTTCTTTTTGAATTGTTAAGCAAGTCATTAGGAGAGAGAAAATTGAGAGTGATTGTAATTTCTTAGCTCTGTTCTATCTTCTTTTGTAAAACATTTCTAGAAAATAATCAATAAAATCTATAGTTATTCATCTTCAAATGGATTAGTTGAGTAAATTCTAGTGAGGGGTGTATTGTGGGATTTCCTGCAACTACATATGCGCTAGAAACAGGGACTGAGTAGAAGATCAACCTTGTGAATTGAAAGAATCAGGAGTAACAAGAAAGAAATTTCGAATAATTTTCAACAATTTACTAAAATTGAGAAATGGCTAGAAGAAGGAATGCATCAGAACAACCAACAATTGTAAGGAGAAGCGGGAGATTAGCCGGAGAAAGGAGAAATGAAGTAGGTGAACCATCAAGAATAAACGCAAGAGATAGAGAAGAAGGTCAAATTCAACCACCAATTCAACCAAAGACCGAATAGAGTAATAGATTATGATAGGGTGAGTGTGCATACATGGAGATCAAATTCTGAGGAAGAAAGAGAGGAAGTGCAACAATTGATAAATAATGGACAAGAGGAAAGAAATCAAGAAGAGATGGGAGAAACAATTCATAGAAATGAAGAAATCGCAGCATTAGAAACGTTGAGGCAAACAATACATAAAGAAAGGCGATTAGAAACGGAAGAACGCGCAAATTTAACAAGGCAAAACCATGAGTTAAGAATGGAAAATATGAGGTGACAGAATAGGAGGTCGAGAAGTAATACCAGATCAAGATCAGGATCGGTTAGAGATGATATGAGGAGAATATTACCTGTAGAAAATGTTAATGAAGAAAATCTAGAAAGAGAGCCAAATCTCGGTGAAGGATGTTGCGAAAGAAGGGAAGTGGTGTGTATTCCACGTCCTGAGATTTTGCAGAATGACCAAAATAATGGAAATCAAGGAAATAGGCAGCAGAATAGTCCAATTGGTGAAGAAAATCAGGAAGAAGGAAGAAGAATACTGCATGGGAGAGAAACACAGAGGAAACAAAAGGAGATTGAAGATGACATTGAAAAGCATTATATTGAGCAAGCGCGTCTAGCTTGCGAAAGGGAAAGATTAAGAGTAGAAATGGAAGAACGGGAATTGGAGGAAGCAATTCGACATAACAATCATGACAATCGAGAAAGAAGGCGCGAGCAAAATCGCAACAATGGAAATATCAATGAAGAATATGAAAGAATACAAAGGAGAGATGATAGACAACCAAGAAGAGAAAATGATAGATACAATGGTGTGCAAATTCGTGAACGAGATGAAGGAGAAAGTCGCAGAGAAAGAAGAGAAGAGAATGTTGAACAAGAAAATCAAGGTAGACATGAACGCAGAAGGAGAGAGGCAGAGCTAAAAAGACCAATAAATTCAAACCCTGATGCAAATGAACAAATCTTAAGAGAGTTGGCAGAGATGAGAGGAATGTTGAACAATAGAAGAGGAGGAGGAAGAAGACAATTGGATGAGGCCATCGAAAAAGCTGCGAAAACTCCCTTTACACTAGAGGTGCAGTTAGGAGGAATACCCCCAAAGTGCAATTTACCCGCATTAACCAGCATTTTTGATGGAACAACTTGCGCAATACAACACATCAAAGCGTATGTGAGATGTATGTTACAGTGGGAAAATCATGATGCAATATTGTGCAAATATTTCGCATCAAGTTTAACAGGAGAAGCACTGAAATGGTTTGAGGGTTTACCAAGAAACACCATCACGTCATTCAACCATTTACAAGCTATATTTTTAGGGGCATACATAAGTAACAACTCCTCGCGACCAGGAATTGAAGATGTATTTGGGCTGAAACAAAGAGTTGGCGAAAGTTTAAGACACTTAACTGTGAGATGGAAGACGATGTGTAGCGAGATGGCTGGAAGAGTGGATGAAAGATATCTCATTTTATCATTTATAAACGCTATGTTCGCAACCAATTTGCTATATATTCAAATTTTTAGAGTCAAGAATACAATCACGATGACGGAGTTGCGAGAACTTCAAGAGGAGTATATTGCTTTAGAGGAAAGGCAAAATGAGATGGAATCATATCCAATTGCGAATACAAGTTCAAATGCTGCGAATGCAAGTTTATTACCCAAACTGATAAACACGGTGGCGAGTACTTCGCAAGGTCAACAAGAAAGGATAATAGATGATGGACAGCCAAAGATAGTAGCCATGGGAAGTCGTGATCAAGAAGAATTTAAGAGAGAAAGGAACTACTACAACCGTGGTGGCAATAACAAAATTCAAAGACTTGATCATCCGCAAGAAACTTATGGAAGTCAAAGGCAGAATTATCATGGAGGGCAGCGATGTCACAGAGTAGTATGGGAAGAAATAAAAATGCCACCATTAAATACTAGCGTGGAAAACATATGGGAAGCTATACTCTTGATGGAAAACATACCTGCACCATGGAATATGGGGAATGAGCCACCACCAAGTGATAGAAGTCACGAGTTCTGTTCTTACCACCGCTTTCATGGACATTTAACAAATGACTGCAGAAATATAAAAAGAATTATCCTCAGAATGATTGATCAAGGAAAGCTGAGTCATTTTCTAAAAAGTGAAGAGAAGGTTCAGCCATTACCACCACCGCCGAAAATTCACAGAACAAATTCAGCAAAGGGGAAAGAAACATTTGTAATAGAAGTTGGATCGAAAGCTAAAAATTTGTTTTGCAACTCCATTGTACACTCATACCGAACAATTGAAGATTTTCATGATAAAGTTCTCAGTAGGGTTTTCGCGAGGGATGCTGATGATAAAGAAGTGATGAACATTGCGAAGACATCGCAATTAAAAGAATGGCAAACGCAGATTATTTCTTTCACCGCAGAAGAGATTCCTGAAGGCAGGGAGACGCATGACAACCCATTGGTTGTAAAATTGGAAATTAATCCAAAACCTGTAGATGGCGAAGACGACAAAGCAGAGAATTGTTGGGCGATCAATAGAATCTTAATTGATACGGGGAGCTCAGTAAATATTCTTTTCTACCATACTTACAAGACTATGGGGGGGAAGGGTGAAGAATTGATACCTTCGACGTATAAGATATATGGTTTCAATGGAACAGCGAATAAGCCTAAAGGAGAAGTTCATATGAGAATACCCTTGCAAGGATTATCAACGGGGATTTTGTTATGTGTAGTCGATGTGGAGTCCCCTTATAATGCATTTATCGGAAGGCCATGGTTGCACGAAATTCTGGGCGTAGCGTCGACTTATCATCAATGCATAAAGTTTCCTCATCCTAGTGGTGTCGGAATTATAAAGGGAGATTGGACGGAAGGACAAAAATGCTATGAGATCGACGTAGAGAGTTGCGAAGAGAGAGCTGCGAAAAGAAAGAGTTGGAAGCAACATGCAAAAGATGAACAAAGAAGAGAAAGATTGATGGTGGATGCCATTGATGTAAGAGGAGAAGATACATTGCGAAACAAGTGCATGAAAACAGTTGAAAATTATGATGGAAATGAATCATTAAGAGATTTGAATGGTGCAGAGGCAGAGAGTAGCAAGAGCAAAAAGTGTAAGAAGTGAATAATCATCAAAAAGCAATAACAAAAGCTTGTTAAGGGTAAGAGGAAGAAAAAATAATTGAAGAAGAAATATGCGAGGATCTCGCCATCAAAAATGTATGACAATTTGATTGAAGAATTGAAAAACAAAAATGATTAAACAATGTAAGATTGTGCGATAGCTTCGCAAACAAAATGAATGATTGAATGAATTAACAAAAATGAAAGAGTGAGTGAATGGGACGAACCTTTATGGCGTACACCCTAGTTCGCGAATGATATTTCGCAAGAGGCAAATGTAAAACCTAAAGTGTGTCATATAAGGGGGTATCTCTTGACATGGCTCGGTGAAAAGGTTACACCGCTCCGGAACCCGAGTCATGGAGATTTGGGGCCCATGAAAGCCTATCCTGGAGAGATACCTTGGATTTCCAACTATATATATAAGGTTATACCCTGGTTGGACGCCCGAGGGTCTCTTCCAAGGAGTCAGTGTATGCTCAAGGCGCGGGGTACACGGTTGAGCCAAGAGTGCCTGGGGCATTTGAAGTGTCTCGGCCATTCTTGGCAAGTCTTGGTATATGCTGCACTCGGACCGAAGAAAACTCCACTTAGGGTGCAGTCTCGTAACCATAAACCATATAGGTATAAGGGATAAGAGGCTGCGAAAACAACTGGTTTTTGTTAAGACCGGATGGGAGGAGCTAGTCTTGTATGGCCGATGTACGCCTCCTTGAAGGGGCAACCAGGGAGAAGATAAGGGCGGCACCCTCCATTAGGGAGATGATAAGTGTCAAAAGACGCAAATGTCATGAGGCTTTATTTTCGCAAGGAATTTAGGCTTGTCATATTTGTGCGATGATCCTGTAGAGGCAATAATACTAATGCAAGGATAAGACGAGATCAATGGGTTTTTGCATGAAAATGTAAAAACGTCCTGCGATTTCGTCGTGAAGACGGCAATGTCATGGGATTTTACATTCGCAAGAGTATTTAAGCCTGTCATATTGTCGCAAATAAAATATCCTGCAGAGGCAAAAATACTTAAGAAATGATAAGACAAGGTCAATGGGTCATTACATGAAAATGTAAAGACGTCCTGCGATTTTGTCACAACGAGGGGTGGCGAAATAAGACCTTTAATTAGGAAGGCAAAATAAGACCACACAAGAAATGATAAGGCAAGATCAATAGATTTCTTCATTTGTGAAGACGTCCTGCGATCTTGTCGCACTGATGAACTTCAACATAAATAAAGATATAGCCATACAAAAAATTGAGGAAGCAACAATAAGCAAAAAATTGAGGAAGAAACGAATGTATTTCTTCAGAAAGTTACCAACAATAAGGTCAAAATTCGGAGATTTCATTACTCAGAGATAATTGATCAAATCTCTCATTTGAAAATAAATAACAGAGGCAAGTATGGGAATGAATAGGATAAAATCTTGTTATTCATTTCCACATGATAGATTTATATATTCATAATGCTGGTCAGTTGAATTACAAAAAGAATTGCTTGATTAATATGCGCAAGTAAATAAAACAAAGATTGAATTCATATTTAGCAATCCAAGAAATTTATAATGAGGGGTTATAGAAATAGAAGATTAAAAGGGTATATATACAGACATTACAAGAAGCGAAAGAAGAAAAAGAAGTTATTTCTTTGAGGATTCTTCTTCTTTGTCAGATTCTTCAATTCTATCATTCTTTTCGCGATTCTTCTTCTTCGCTAGCTTCACTATCAGAGACATCCGAGAAAGGCATATCTTCAGGAATATCATCGCGAAGACAAGGATATGAACTAAGAGGAATGCGGTGATCATTGCAAACTGTTTCAATAGTTTGATTGAGAAAACGAACAGCATCGTTATTAAAATTCGCTACTGTAGCTTACAGTTGTTTCTTCAACTTGGAATATTTGATGTCGCGGAGAGAAAGGCCATTTGCGAGCTTCTCTTTTTCAGATTCAAGTTCTTCAATCCTTGTCTGAAATCTCCTCTCGGCTTCTGCAAAACAAGTGACAATAAGTTAATACCAATATTGCAGAATAAAGGAGTAATAAAGTAAAAAGGAATAATAAACAACCTTCTCTGTCAGATATCATATCTTTAACCATGGCAGTATGCTCGGCATGAAGGCTAACATCAACACCTAAGTTATTCCTGGCATTATCTAGAACCTTCGCAGCCCAAGCGAATTCATCATCATTATTTATAATGAGAAGCGAACGAATTTGATCTTCTCGCTCATTAAGTATGGCATTCTGACGAAGAGATTCATCTCGTTCAATTTGTACTTCGAGAAGAGATTTTTGAAATTTTGCTAATGCCTGTGCACCTTTATTGGCAATGCGGTCTTTGTCATCTATAAGGCCACTAATTTTCTTCCTTAAAGTTTTGGTTTTCTTATGTGAATCAGGATACATTTGTTTAAATCGGTTGGCTAAACCTAAACTAGATCTATGCTCAATCTCTAAAAGACGATATTTGGCTTGAAGTTCATTTAATGGAAAGGAATCAACTTTGTTTGACGAACTACTTAAAGATTCGTTGAGATGAGTGAGAAGAACATCATTATCCATAGGCTCGGGAAATGAATGGAGAAGAATGGCTTCTTCAGAGAGATTATATATGTCTACGAAAATAATAAATCAGGCAAAGAAAAGCAGATGACAAAATAAAGACGACTTGAAGAGTAAAAAATTTATACCATAAAGTTGTTGATTTGCACTTTGAAGAGTAGATATTTTATTCTTCTGAGAAGTGGATTCAACTTCCAACTGTTGAATTTTTTCATCTTTCTTGCGAGACGTCGCAACTTCAGTTTCTAGTTCTTGGATCTTCTCTTTTAGTTGGAGATTTTTCTTTTCAAGGTTGTCGCGTCTTTTCTCGAGATCTGAGGCAACAACAAAGGAAGCTCTCCCAGACTATAAAGGAAAGTAAAGAAATTGTTAAGTTAAAGCTTATAATCAACGTTACAGAGAAGCAAAGGAATATGAACATACCAAAGCATTGAGAGCATTTAAGAAACTGGAAGTCAATGTTCGGGAAACTCCGCGAAAAGATTCATTATCCTCTAACAAATGGGGCATCGCAAATTTTAGCGAGAGCTTCGCAAGTAGCAGATAAATGATCATCTCCCAATCCTTGCATGGAATCGGAGAAAACACTAGACAATTGCGCCATAGCAGAAGTAGTCGAGTGATTCTCTTTCGCAGAGGAAGTACCAACCTCGTTTTCATCCTCATCAGAGCTCTCGCTGGTTTGAGAACTAGAATGAGAAGAGGGATGGGCTTTCCGTTTTTTAGAAAATGGAGCAGAAGATTTATCCTTGCGAAGAGTGATTTTATCCTTGCCCTTAACCTTCGCAGCTTCAGGAATGTCTATTTCTTCAATAACCTTCGCACACGAATGAAGATAAGAAACAGAGGAAACAATATTGTTAAAAATAACAAAAGAAAGTATTTCTTACTTCATCCGTGATCGATCGGAGTATCGCCAGAGTACTCGGCTTTGGACGTCTACTATAACTCTTTTTCAATTTGGTAATCTGAAGATTTTGTAAATCTAGTAAATATAAAAGGAAAGAAATATCGCAAAAGCAAATCTGAAATAGGAAGTATACCTCTTTTGCCTTTTCGGGCCATTTAAATTCCCAAGGATGATAGTCTGCGAGATTCGCAGGGAGTACATGTGAACCTGCGATATAGGGTCCACTCAGAAATAAAGGAACAACCCACCACTTCTCATCTTTGGAGTGCCGAGGAACATTATTTTTGCCCGAGTGCCAGTCAATGTCTTGCATGAGCAGCTTATCAAGATCAATGTTATCTTTTCTCTTCAATCGAGCACCCAAATGAGATTTATCATTTCTCATATTTATTATCTTTGCATAATTCGCAAAGAAGTTTTCTACGGTATACTTCTCAGCGACTATTTGTAAATTTGCGAATCTAGGATCTTTGACATCATCAGGATATAAAGATCCTTTACCAGCGCCACGGTTGGCGAATTCAACCATTAGACGGATTCAGTCGCCGCTCAATTGATAAATAGCTCGCGAGAATTTCTCATGAGCAAGAATTTCATAGAATAATGGCATCTCAGGATTGTATAGAGGTATGGGAAGGCCTGCGAGGATTTGACCTAGCGAGACTATGATTTTCTGATCATTACATTGATGATCAGAAAATAATTTTGCAGAAAGTATAAATGAAGACTCTTGATCAGGAATGGTCGATAAGATGAAACATTTCTCTTGAAATTTCTTTTGAGTTTACTCAAAAAGGGGTTTATATGTACGACCAAGTGAAGCCATTATTAGAGTATGGGAATGAATAGAGAATTGAAGATTGAGATAAAGAAAAAAGGGAAGGTTTACAGTAGCAGAAGCGCAAATTGCGGAGGAAGAAAGTTGAAGGAAAGTTGCGGAGGGAAAATAAAAGAGAAGAAGAGAAGGGTAAGAAAACTATATATAGAGAGGAGAATCCTCGAGAAAACAAATGCATTTAATGCGAGATGGGACGTGAATGGTCAAGAATAAACGGTTGAAAGAGACGTGTCAAGAAAAGAGTGGAAGAAGAAACACCTGTAATAAATTCCGTACATGAATAAAACGGATAAAAGTGAACAATTGCGAGATAAAGATGAGCAATTGCGGCATTTAAAATATTGGTTCTCATGATATTTTCTCCTTCGCAGAAAAGACATGAGAAGAGGAAAGATGTAGGATCAGAATATCGCGACATCAATACTTCGCGAGATTAATAAATAACGATATCGCGAGGGAGTTACAGAGAAGTAAAATAAATGACGCAATGAATGACGACAGCCAGAACATGAGAAGAATGTGAAGACTTAGCGAGATTTAGGAGTGTCGCGAGAATTTGTATATGTACACTTGTGACACTTCGCGAGTTGTTCCCGAAAATAAAGGACATCTTAGCTGTCATCCACTGTGTACTACCCTATATAAAGGGTTGAGTCAGTCTGTTGAGGGAGAGTTCTTTTTGAATTGTTAAGCAAGTCATTAGGAGAGAGAAAATTGAGAGTGATTGTAATTTCTTAGCTCTGTTCTATCTTCTTTTGTAAAACATTTCTAGAAAATAATCAATAAAATCTATAGTTATTCATCTTCAAATGGATTAGTTGAGTAAATTCTAGTGAGGGGTGTATTGTGGGATTTCCTGCAACTACATTTTATGTATTACTGTGAGGCTCTGTAATGTGTCTTATGTTGAGCACTAAACGACCAAGTTGATTATTTTATGATTAGCTTTGTTGTTGTTCCGTAAGGTACTTTATGTCGGGCATTTTTGAACTAAATTAATCATCTTGTTTGGTTATTTAGTTATAACTCCATAAGTCTTCTTATGTTTGAGCATTTTTGACTGGGTTGATTATTTTCATGATTAACTTAGTCATTGCTACATAGATTCTCTTATGATGAGTATGGCCAATTAAATTGATTACTTTTGTGATTAGTTTGGTTGTGTATTTCGATTAGATTAATTATGGGTTCTCTTGTGATTAATCTAATTGAGTATTTTTGAGTCTCCATAAGTTCACTTGTGTTGAGCATTATCAATTAAATTAATCATGAACTTCTTGTGGTTAATTTAATTGAGTATTTTGGATTCAAATTCATACTTGTATGTGATTTGTTATGTCCAAAGAAATACTTCTTTTCTTTCTAAATTAAGGTCGCTCTTGTTGTTCTTTCGGGAATGACATATTATGGGGGAGAGTTCTTTTTGAACTTGTGCTTAATTGCCAAATCTTTGTGGGGAGTGCGGCTGTGGAATATTATAGGGGTTGTCTTGTATCTTTAAACTCCTTGATGAATGCATTTAGCTTCGGCTTTATGATTGTATCTAAATAAGATGATATGTGTTTCTTTCTTTTGGTCATGAAATGTCTCTTTCGGAAATTTCATTAGGACCCCGTTCTTGTACCTTTGCCAATTTTATTGACAAAGAGGGGGAGAATTAATATGTAGTTCACACTATAAATACATATGGTTTTCGGATCATTATGTAAGGGGGAGTGGTTTCCATGTGAGATGGAGTATTGACAAAGGGGGAGTGATACATATCACCATAGTATTGTTGTTGAAGTTGTGATACAATTAGACTTTGACGCTCTGTAATGATACTATGACACTGTATAACAATGATTGAGAACTCTTGTTTTCTAGTTGTTATAGCTACGGATTTTCAATAACGATGATGCTAAACTTACAACCTTTGGGATCATTAAAGTACTTGAAAGTGACGAAGATTTTGATTAATGTTGAAGATTAGGCATGTGGAATAGGAGCTACAAAAGTTTATTTATTTATTTTTTGTATTCCATATGTATTAATATTTTTGTCACTAAAATTGACAAAGGGGGAGATTGTTAGAGCATTTCTCGGTCGAACTCGCATGCGTTGCTATCTCAAGCATGTTTGTCAATGTTAGTGATCAAAACTATAAGTCTTGATTTCTAGCCTATTATAGCTAAAGGTCTCGGACTAGGATAGAAAGTTTAGTTGAGCTCAAGACTCCATGGAAATCATCATACAAGACGAAGGACTACTCAAGGAAATGGTGGAACTTCATCGACTAAAAGGTATGTGGAGACTTGAACTTATATGTCACTCAAAAGTCTACTTACTCTATCTCCTATTCTTGAGACAAAAGTCGTTTTGATATATAGACTTTCAGTATACACATTTGCTATTTCGAGCCTAGTTTAACTCGCCCATCTATTTCTCGAAATATGTGTTGGTAAGCTTTCGCTTTAGCCAAATTCATCTTTACTTAGTGATGAAAGTCATGCTATGTTTCAATCACTTTGAAAATTGCTCTGACGAAAAATGGTCTGTGAATAACGGCTATATAACGTTCTCTGAGAATGTTTCAATGATTGAAATGAAAGTTTAGATTACATAACCATTGGTAGGATATAAGCATTGTTGTGGAAACACATATATTATAAGTCCTTATTCCTTGAACCAAAGTTTGCGAACTTTGTTGATCAAGAGAAGCGGAATGTGGCGTGAGCCAAGTACGCGAACTCAGTCCACGAACTGGCGGAAGTTCTCGACCCGAGAATTTCTGCAGGAGTTTGTGAACTCCTTCCGTGAGCTTAAGTCCGCGAACCCAGTCCGCGAACTTGAGTAGGTTATATCTAAAATCGTTTGTTCTTGAACTTATGTTTATATAAACTAAGGAGTGCTTTTGAAAACCGTGGCTATAAAGTTCATGAACCGATTCGAGTGAATCAAACCTTTTTTGCTTCGATTGTGTCTTGTGTAGTTACATAAGATCTAAGCAATTGAACAACTCTCTAACTAGTTCATTTGTGTCATTTGAACTAGTTATGGTGAAGAAGAATATGGTTGATATGAAATTGCTCATATGGCTAACCATTTGGTTAACTATTGTTGAACCAACAAATGTCAATGTTTGGGAACGGTTACATAAACCCAAAATTGGACATTTCATTTGTGTGTAACAAGCTAAGGTTTCCATCCAACGGTTGAGAAATATTAGCTTGAATCTAATCAGGTTTTCATCTAACGGTGAATATTGAATGCTTTGTTACTAAGCTAACATTGATTGCAAACCCTGATTTGAAAGACTATATAAGGGAGAACTCTAGCAACTGGGAAACCTAATCCCCACACATTACGTGTGATACTAGTTGCATAAGCTAGAGTCGATTCTCCTTTAACCTTGGTTCTCTAAACCAGGTTAACGACTTAAAGACTTCATTGGGATTGTGAAGCCAGACCGATACTACTTTTCTTGTAGTTGTGTGATCTGATCTTGATGTTTCTATCGTTCGAGTACAATTGGAATAATTGGCTTGAGATTTATATCTCCGATAGGCAAGATAGAAAAGAAATCACAAACACTTCGTCTCATCATTTGTGATTCCGCAATATCTTTTTTCGCTGCGTCGATTAAGATTATTGTGAGGTGATTGATAATACTAGGCCGTTCTTTGGGAATATAAGTCCGGGTTATCAATTAGTTTCTGTTCACCTTGATTTATCAAAAGACGGAACAAAAACTCGTAGGTATATTCGTGGGAGACGGATTTATCTATTACCGTAGACTTTTCTGTGTGATACAGATTTGTTTATTAAAGTCTTCGACTTTGGGTCGTAGCAACTCTTAGTGTAGTTGCAGGATTTCCCACACTACACCCTTCTTTATATCTTGATAATAATTTCTAGATCTAAACTTATTAATCACCTAAATCTCAAAATATAAGTGCTAGAAATTTAAATAGACACATAAGATTTTTTACGTGGTTCGATCAATGTGATCTACATCCACGATTCTTCACTATGATTGTTGAGGTTACATTAATATTACATTGGAAATCTCCATTAATGGATATTTTCTAGAGCTCTAGATCTAATTATTTGGGGAAGAAGATGATAAAGAAAAATAATATATCTCTCTCTCTCTAATGTGTCTCTCCCTTTTACAAAAAATCTATCTCTCCCAAATTATCCCCCTTTTCTCTCTCCTGCTCTCCTCTTTATATAGGTGTTTACATAGTGGATGACAGCTCACATACAACTAATATTTCCCTTAATTTCGGATTTACCTTGCGACATCCTCGCGAGAGTATAAATGTTAAATCTCGCAGACACTCTAGTTTTTTCAAGATCTTCGCACTGTCTTCATGTTTACGTTATCTTCATTTGTTATGTCATTTCTGAAATCACTTTGCGACGGCTTCGCGACGTTGTTAATGAAGATTCTGCAAGTGTGTTGTTGTTGCGATATTTGGATCCTACATCTTGCCTCTTTTTTTCTTGAATATTGCTTGAAGAGCGATCTTTAAGAAAAAATCTGTTGTTGTAGTAGTCTTTGATCTTTGTTGATGAAGGAACGAGCGAAAGAATACTGGACTTGAAAAGTACATACTTGCCTCTATTCTTTTGCGAAGTTCCGAAGCTTTGCGAAAATAAGAAGCATTATCTCTTGAAGTATGCGAAGTATAAAGTATCTTTGAAGAGGTATATGAAGTATGAAGTACCCTTTGAGAAGTATAAGAAGTATCTGTCCTTGATTGCGAATAAGAAGTATTGTGAAATTATTACACCATGCTCTCTGCCTCATGTAATGCTCTATTCTTTCGCGAAATTCCGAAGCTTTGCGAAGTGAATAAGAAGTATTAATCCTTGAAGTATAAGAAGTATTGCCTCTGTTCATGCGAAGTTATTATTCCATTTTTGGTGAGGATTCTTGTTGTTCATTGGTGAATATCTTCTTTGGAAGTGATTCTTGCCGAGAAGATAAAGAACATAAAATGTTTTCTTGGTTATCCATAGCTGCACCTGTTCTTTATCTATGAGGGTAGAATCCTTGAGAAAGTGTTGATTGAGCGAATTGTTTTTGCATTCTTATTTTGCCTCTGTCTCATATCTTGTGCTCATGCGATAGTATAATCTCTTCAAGTTGCTTATAATTGTGTGAAATAATTGTGCGAAATAATCACATCTTGTGAAATAATCACATCCTGCGAAATTCTGACTCATTCTGCGAAATTAAGAATACTTCTGCGAAATTATGAATACCTCTGCGAAATTCTGAATAATACCTTGAGAGATTCTAAATAATATTGCTGAGAAATTCTGAATAACACTCTTGAGAGATTATAAATATTACTTTATTTGAAAGATTCTCGAATAACACTCCCGAGAGATTCTAAATAGTTATCTTTGAGAGATTCGAATAATTCCTGCGAAATTAAATAATTTTGTAAAATACTTGTGCGAGTATAATGCTTTATGTAATGATTTTGTTATGCAATTTTTATGTCATGAAATGCTTATGCGATGCTTTCATGATGCGATTATGATGCTTGTATGATGAGAATGCTTATCTACTGCAATGTATAGCTAATGTTTGTGTTACTTATCTCATTCTGCCGCTTTAAAATTGATGTAGCTTTAAATCGCTTCCATTCTTCATTTCTCTGATTTTGTCTCTAGTATATGCATTCCTCTTTGCGTATTTGTTGTTCCTCGCGAGTTCTTTTGCTTGTGCTTCATTTTTTTCTTATTCCTGCACTATTAGTATCGCATAATAATATGATCATAATATCAAGTATGTGGCATTTGCATTGCCTCAGTCTCATTATTATGTACATGTTCGCAAGTTTATCATTTAATCATTTCATCAAGCTCGCAAGCTTATCATGTAATCTTTTTGCAATGAAAGATCTCTCGTACTTACATTCAAAATGTTTATGTTGAATTTTGTCATTGCGACAAGATCGCAGGACGTCTTTACATTTTCATGTAATGACCCATTGGTCTTGCCTTATCAGTTTTCTTGTGTGGTCTTATTTCGCCTTCCTAGTTAAAGGTCTTATTTTGCCACCCCTCGTTTTTGCGACAATATGACAGGCCTAAATATTCTTGCGAACATAAAGCCCCATGACATTGTCGTCTTTGCGACAAAATCGCAGGACGTCGTTACACTTTCATGTAAAGACCCATTGATCTTGTCTTATCTCATTTCTTTAGTATTTTTGCCTCTGCAGGATGTTTTTCTTGCGACAATATGACAGGTCTAGAAATTCTCGCGAATTTGAAGTCCCATGACATTGACGTCTTGCGACGAAATCGCAGGACGTCTTTACACTTGCATGTAAAGACCCATTGATCTCGTCTTACCCTCATTAGTATTATTGCCTCTTCAGGATCATCGCACAAATATGACAAGCCTAAATTTTCTTGCGAAAATAGAGCCTCATGACATTTGCGTCTTTTGACACTCTCCCTAATGGAGGGTGTCGCCCTTATCATCTCCCTGGTTGCCCCTTCAAGGAGGCGTACATCGGCCATACAAGACTAGCTCCTCCCATCCGGTCTTAACAAACCAAGCGGTTGTTTTCGCAGCCTCTTATCCCTTATACCTATAGGGCTTATGGTTACGAGACTGCACCCTAAGTGGAGTTTTCTTCGGGCCGAGTGCAGCATGTGCCAAGACTTGTCAAGAGTGGTAAGGAAGTTCCATGCTCCCCACACTCTTGACTCAACCGTGTACCTCGGCGCCTTGGTCATACGCTGACTCCTTGGAAGAGATCCTCGGGCGTCCAACCAGGGTATCACCATATATATATAGTTGGAAATCCAAGGTATCTCCCCCCGGATAGGCTTTCATGGGCCCCAAATCTCCATGACTCAGGTTCCAGGAGCGGTGTAACCTTTCCCCTGAGCCATGTCAAGAGATACCCCCTTATATGACGCACTTTAGGTCTTACATTTGCCTCTTACGAAATATCATTCGTGAACTAGGGTGTACGCCATAAAGGTTCGTCCCATTCACTTACTCAATCATTTTTGTCAATTCATTATCTTTGCGAAGTTATCGCATTTCCATTACTTTTGCGAAATTATCGCATGTCTTCATTCTTCTATTCATCCTTTCATTCATTCATTCATTTCTGTCACTTCTTTCATTCATTCTCATAATATCATATTATTTGAAGCAAAGTAAATATTCAAGAGAAATTCTAATACATTATAGTCCTGAAACCTTTGTAGTTGTGAAATCTTTATAATTCTGCGATCGTAATATTAATTCGCGTTTTGTGATTCAAATCAAAAATCTTTTATTGTCTATAAAAGAAATATTCTAGAGAAATATATAAATTGAATTTTCTGGGTTTTTTGTAATTTTGAAATCTAGAAACTTTTGTAATTTTGAAGTCTTTATAATCTTGAAATTTTAGTAATATTTGTAATCTTGCGATTGAATCACTTTTTTGTAAACAAATCAAAAATCTTTTATTTTCTGTAGAAGTAAAGAAAATGTTCAAGGAAAGTGGTACTTAGCTTTTGTAGTTTGCTGCTGTTGTTGTCTCTTGCGAAGTATATGATTTGCTTGTGAAGCTAGCATCCTTGAAATGTATAAAGGTCGCACAAAATATAATTATCTCGCAGCAAAAAGAAGTGTGAGAAATGAGATTTGAACCCTTGACCTGCCTCTTGCATATTCTCGCACCATACCAACTGTTCTAACCCTCGTTTGCGAGATTAACTTGCGAGATAATCATCAACTTTCTTCTTTGCGAGATAAGCAAAGTCTGTGCGAAATTTCGCATAACAAAAATAAATGTGCGAGAGCAAGAATTGATCATGCGACCTCCTGCTTGAATTCATGCCTCCTGACCAACTGTGCTAGCCCTGCCTCTGCGAAGTGTTTCTGCGAAATAATCACTTACTTTCTAATTGCGAGATACTGTTGCAAAAAATCCATGCAAAAAAATACATGTTTGTTGGGATTCGAACTCGCGACCATGAACTTATTAATTTTGCAGGCGACCAACTGTACTGCCTCTTGCTTGCGAAAAAATGAAACAACCTTGCGAAATTATCTATTTTTTCCCCTCTTTGTGAAGCAAAAAATTCTTTGCGAGGAAGAAGATTCGAACCCGCGACCTTATGTTTATACTCTTCGCCAGTGACCAATTGTGCTAACCCTCTCTTGCGAAATATCTCTGCGAAATAATCACTTACTTTCTTCTTTGCGAAATAATCAAAGTCCGTGCAAAATTATACATTTTTTCCCCTCTGTAAAAAAGAAGAAAATTATGCTCGCAAATGAATTCGAACTTGCGACCTCTTGCTTCCTTTATCAGGCTTAAACCATCTGCGCTGGGATGATGTGCGAAGTATCGTGGTGGGAATAATAAGATCCAGAGGCTCGATCATCCGCAGGAAACTTACGGAGGTCGAAGGCAGAATAATAACTATCATGGAGGGCAGCGAAGTCACAGAGTAATGTGGGAGGAAATTAAAATGCCGCCATTGAAGGCCAGTGTGGAAAAAATATGGGAAGCAATACTTTTGATGGAAAACATACCTGCACCATGGAACATGGGAAGTGAACCACCACCTGGAGATAGAAGTCACGAGTTCTGTTCTTACCATCGCTTTCATGGGCACCTAACAAATGACTGCAGAAACATCAAGAGAATTATCCTAAGAATTATTGATCAAGGAAAGCTAAATCACTTTTTAAAAGAAGAAGAGAAAGTTCAACATTTACCACCACCACCAGCAAAAGGAAAAGAAACATTTGTTATAGAAATTGGGGCAAAGGCTAAAAATTTGTAAAGGATAGAGGGGCAAAAATGTTATGAGGTCGATGTAGAGAGCTGCGAAGAGAGAACGGCAAAAAAGGAAAGGTTGGAGGAAGAATGTAAAGGATGAGCAAATAAAAGAAAGGCTAATGGTGGATACCATAGAAACAAAGGAAGAAGAGATGTTGCGAAGTGAATGCACAAAAACAATTGAATATCATGATGAAAAGGAGACATTGAAAAGTTTGACTGATGCGGAGGCAGAAGGAAGTAGGAATAAAAGGTGTAAAAAATGAATAATTGCGAGAAAAGATAACAATTTAGTGATGAAAGCATGATAAGGATAAGAAGCAGAGATGATGGTTGCGGAAAAGTTGTGCGAGAATCTCGCCATGAAGAATGTGTACAAATCTATTGAATAATTGAAATGAGATTGTACGATAACTTCGCAGACAAATGATTGAATAAATTGATAAAATGAATGAGTGAGTGAATGGACAAACCTTTATGGCGTACACTCTAGTTCGCGAATGATATTTCGCAAGAGGCAAATGTAAGACCTAAAGTACGTCATATAAGGGGGTATCTCTTAACATGGCTCAGGTGGAAGGTTACACCGCTCCTGAAACCTCAGGTCATGGAAATTTGGGGCCCATGAAAGCCTATCCTAAGAGGTACCTTGGATTCCCAACTATATATATAAGGTTATACCCTGGTTGGGCGACCGAGGGTCTCTTCCAAGGAGTCGATGTATGACCAAGGCGCCGAGGTACACGGTTGAGTCAAGAGTGCGGGGAGCATGGAACTTCCTTACCACTCTTGACAAGTCTTGGCACATGCTTTCGGCCCAAAGAAAACTCCACTTAGGGTGCGTCTCTAAACCATAAGCCCTATAGGTATAAGGGATAAGAGGCTGCGAAAACAACCGCTTCTCTGTTAAGACCGGATGGGAGGAGATAGTCTTGTATGGCCGATGTACGCCTCCTTGAAGGGGCAACCAGGGAGAAGATAAGGGCGGCACCCTCCATTAGGGAGCTGATAAGTGTCTTAAGACGCAAATGTCATGAGGCTTTATTTTCGCAAGAAAATTTAGACTTGTCATATTTGTGCAATGATCCTACAGAGGCAATAATACTAACGCGAGGGTAAGACGAGATCAATGGGTTTTTACATGAAAATGTAAGAACGTCCTGCGATTTCGTCACAAAGACGACAATGTCATGGGATTTTATGGTCGCAAGAACATTTAAACTCGTAATATTGTCGCACATATAATGTCTGCGAGAGGCAAAAATACTTAAGAAATGATAAGACAAGGTCAATGGGTCGTTACATGAAAATGTAAAGACGTCCTGCGACCTTGTCGCAATGAGGGGTGGCAAAATAAGACCTTTACTTAGGAAGGCAAAATAAGACCACACAAATAATGATAAGGCAAGATCAATAGATTTCTTAATCCATGAAGATATCTTGCGATCTTGTCGCAGTGATAAAATGCAAAGTTTAAAAAAAAAATCGCAAGAGTGATTAACTCGCAAGGTTGATTATATCTTATGGACAGAGGCAAGTGTTGATTATATCTTATGGACAGAAGCAAGTATGAAGTTATAATTACAAAGAAGGGTTGTTTGATTGATACATCTGAGCAAAGGAAGCAAAAGTTGAATTCATATTCAATAATCAAAGAAATTTATAATAAGGAGTTACAGAAATGGAAGATTAACAAAGATATATATATACAGATACTACAAAAAAGGAAAGAAGAAAAAGAAATTAATTCTTTGTTGGTTCTTCTTCTTTATCTGATTCTTTGGTTCCATCACTCTCGTCGCCAGATTCTTCTTCTTCATTAGCTTCACTATCAGAAACATCTGAGACATGCAAGTTCTCGGGAACTTCTTCAGCAAGAAAAGGATATGAATGAAGAGGAATGTTGTGATCGTTACAAACTATTTCCATAGCTTGATTGCGAAAGCGAACAGCATCATTATTAAAATTCGCCACTTTGTAGTTTGGAATTGCTTTGCTTCAATTTAGAATATCTATTCTCGCGAGAGAGAGATCCTTTGCGAGTTGTTCTTTTTCGGTTTCAAGCTCTCCAATCCTTGTCAAATCTCTTTTCGATTCTCAAAACATGATAAAATGAATTAATGATAATAGTACAAAAAGAAAAAGAGCAGAAAAGTAAAGAAGTATAATAAACAACCTTCTCTATCAAAGATCATATCCTTGATCAAGGTAGTTTGCTCGGCGTGAAGACTAACATCGACACCTAAGTTATTTCTAGCATTATCTAGAACCTTCGCAGCCCAGGCAAACTCATCATCATTATTTATGACAAAAAGTGAACGAATTTGGTCTTCTCGCTCGCTAAGTATGGTATTCTGACGAAGGAGTTCATCTCGCTCAACTTGCACATCAAGGAGAGATTTTTGAAATTTTGCTAATGCCTGTGCACCTCTGTTAATAATGCGATCTTTTTCATCTATGAGATCACTAATTTTCTTCCTTAAGGTTTTGGCTTTCTTCTTGGAATCAAGGTACATTCGCTTAAATTGATTGGCTAAATTCAAACTGGATCTATGTTCAATCTCTAAGAGTCGATGTTTGGTTTGAAGTTCATTTAATGGAAGGGAATCGATTTTATTTGATGAACTACTTAAGGATTCGTTGAGATGAGTAAGAAGAATATCATTATCCATAGGCTCGGGAAACGAATGAAGAAGAATGGCTTCTTCAGAGAGATTATATATGTCTGCGAGAATAATAAATCAGGAGTAGAAAAAACAAATGGAAAAATGAAAACAGTTTGAAGAGTAAGAATTCTATACCATATAGTTGTTGATTTGCACTTTGAAGAGTAGATACTTTAGTCTTCTGAGAAGCAAGCTCGGTTTCCAATTTTTGAATTCTCTCATCTTTATCGCGAGAAGACGCAACTTCAATTTCTAATTCTCGGACTTTCTTGTTAAGTTGAAGGTTCTTCTTTTCAAGGTTATTGCGCCTCTTCTCAAGGTCTGAGGCAACAACAAAAGAAGCTCTCCCTGACTATAAAAGAAAATAAAGAAATAATTAAAACAAAACTCAAAAGTGAAATCACAAAGAAACAAAGGAATATGAACATACCAAAGCATTGAGAGCATTTAAAAGGCTAGGAGTCATTGTTCGGGAAATTCCGCGAAAGGACTCAGTATCCTCCAATAGTGGGGCGTCGCAGATTTTGGCGAGAGCTTCGCAAGTAGCGGATAAATTATCATCTCCCAGTCCTTGCATAGAATCGAAAAATACCGGATAATAGCGACATAGCGAAGTATCGAATGAGTTCCCTTAGCGAATAAATACCGATCTCATTTTCATTTTCTGAGTTCTCGCTAGACTGAGAATTAGAATGGGAAGGAGATTGAACTTTTCGTCTTTTAGAAGATGGACCAGAAGATTTGTCCTTGCGAGAAATGGCCTTATTCTTGCCTTTAATTTTCGCAGCATTATCTTCTTCATCATCAATCTTTGCAGTTTCAACTTCTTCAACACCAACCTTCACACACGCATAAAGATAAGAAACAGAGGCAACAATATTGTTTAAAATAACAAAAGAAAATATTTCTTACTTCATCCGTGAGCGATCGAAGTATCGCCAGGATATTCGGCTGTGGATTTTCTTTGTATTTATTTCTCATTCTGGTGATCTAAAATTTTCTAAAAGTTAATAAATAAAAGAAGTGGAAGACATCGCAAAGCAAGTTTTTTAAAAAAAAAAAAAAAAAAAAAAATACCTCTTTTGTCTTCTCATGCCACTTAAACTCCCAAGGATGATAATTTGCGAGATTGGCTGGGAGTGCATGTGAGCCTGCGATATAAGGTCCACTCAGAAAAAGAGGTACAACCCACCACTTTTCATCTTTGGAGTGGCGAGGGGTATTATTTTTACCCGAATGCCGGTCAATATCTGCGCATGAGCAGTTTGTCAAGCATCAACGTTATCATTTTTCTTCAATCGAACACCCAATGAGATTTATCGTTTCTCATAGTTATGACTGAATAATTTGCAAAGAAGTTGTCCACAGTATACTTCTCGGCAATTATTTGTAAATTCGCAAATTGAGGATCTCTAACATTATCAAGATATAAAGATCCTTTACCGGCGCCACGATAGGCGAATTCAAGCATCAGACGAATACAGTCGCCATTCAATTGATAAACAGCCCGCGAGAATTTCTCGTGAGCAAGAATCTCATAAAACAATGGTATTTCGAGATTATATAGAGGAATGGGGAGCCCTGCGAGGAGTTGACCTAGCGAGACTATGATTTTCTGATCATCACATTGACGATCAGAAAACAATTTTGCAGAAAGCATAGATGAAGGTTCTTGATTTGGAATGGTTGATAAAGTGAAACCTTTTTCCTTTAATTTCTGGTAAACGTCATTGAAAAGTGGTGCGTATATACGACCAAGTAAAGCCATTATCAGGGTATGGGAATGAAGGGAGAAGTGAAGAATCGAAAAGGAAGCAGTAGCAGAAGCGCAATTTGCGGAAGAAAAAAGTTGAAGGAAAGTTGCAGAGAGAAAATAAAAGAGAAGAAGAGAAAGAGGAGTAAGCTATATATAGAGAGGAAATAAAAATCCTCGAGAAGATAAGTGCATTTAATGCGAGATGGGATGTGAATAGTCAAGAACAAACGGTTGAGAGAGACGTGTCAAGAGAGGAATGGAAGGGAAAATATCTATAATAAAGTACATGCAAAGGTGTGGAAATAAAAGGATACTTCTCATTTATGTCACAAAGCTGTGGAACTTCGCAAAAGAATAGAGGCAAGTACGTACTTTTCAAGTCCAGTATTCTCTCGCTCGTTCCCTCATCAACAAATATCAAAAATCATCACATCAACAAATTTTTCCTTAAAAATTGCTCTCTAAGCAATATTCAAGGAAAAAGAGGCAAGATGTAGGATCAGAATATCGCAACTCCAATACTTCGCGAGATTAATAAACGATCCAACGTCGCGAAGGAGTCGCATGGAGGTAAATAAATGACGTAATAGATGACGACATCGAACATGAGAAAAGTGTGACGACTTGGCGAGATTTAGGAGTGTCGCGAGGACAAGCAGTTACACATTCGCGAGGATTCGCGAGTCATTTCCGAAAATAAAGGACAGCTTAGCTGTCATCCACTATGTAATACCCTATATAAAGGGTTGAGTAAGTCCGTTATAAGGGGAGATCTTTTTGAATTGTTAAGCAAGTCATTAGGAGAGAGAGAAAACAGAGAGAGTAATTGTAATTGCTTTGGTTTTGTTATAATGGTATTTGTAAACATTTCAAGAAATAATCAATCAAGTTCAAAGTTTATCATCTTTCAGAGAGTTAATTACATTGAATCTAGTGAGGGGTGTAGTGTAGGATTTCCTGCAACTACATATGCGCTAAAATTTAGTTGAGGCAAGATGATCCGTTCGATTTTACTCCCATTTTCATCCCATAATTTTGTAGATCTAGTGAATTCGTTACTAACAGTAGCCAATTTTTCTAAAATTCTTGAACCAACAAGATTAGGTCCCTGTTTCTAGCGCATATGTAGTTGCAGGATTTCCCACACTACACCCCTCTCTATATCTTGATAATAATTTCTAGATCTAAACTTATTAATTACCTAAATCTCAAAATATAAGTGCTAGAAATTTAAATAGACACATAAGATTTTTTACGTGGTTCGATCAATGTGATCTACATCCACGATTCTTCACTATGATTGTTGAGGTTACATTAATATTACATTGGAAATCTCCATTAATGGATATTTTCTAGAGCTCTAGATCTAATTATTTGGGGAAGAAGATGATAAAGAAAAATAATATATCTCTCTCTCTCTAATGTGTCTCTCCCTTTTACAAAAAATCTATCTCTCCCAAATTATCCCCCTTTTCTCTCTCCTGCTCTCCTCTTTATATAGGTGTTTACATAGTGGATGACAGCTCAAATACAGCTAATATTTCCCTTAATTTTGGATTTACCTTGCGACATCCTCGCGAGAGTATAAATGTTAAATCTCGCAGACACTCTAGTTTTCGCAAGATCTTCGCACTGTCTTCATGTTTACGTTATCTTCATTTGATATGTCATTTCTGAAATCACTTTGCGACAGCTTCGCGACGTTGTTAATGAAGATTCTGCAAGTGTGTTGTTGTTGTGATATTTGGATCCTACACTTAGTTGTGGGTGAGATCAGCTAAGGGAATCAAATACGTAGCATCCTGCTGGGATCAGAGGCGTAGGAGCATAATTGTACCTTGGATCAGTGTGAGATTGATTGGGGTTCAACTACAGTCCAGACCGAAGTTAATTTGGAGTAGGCTAGTGTCTGTAGCGGCTTAATACAGTGTGTGTGTTCAATCTGGACTAGGTCCCGGGTT
The DNA here is from genome assembly GCA_023531295.1 of Papaver armeniacum. NCBI lineage: Eukaryota > Viridiplantae > Streptophyta > Magnoliopsida > Ranunculales > Papaveraceae > Papaver > Papaver armeniacum. The sequence goes on along the minus strand of JAJJWW010016433.1, from coordinate 171,433 downwards.
TTTCGCATTTGCGGTTTCCTCGTCAACAAAATTAAATGTATCTGTGTTATTTCTATTCCGCATTATATTTGTTTATATAATTGAAATATCACAGGTTGCGTTGTTCAATCAATTACAATATCCGACCTTTTGGTTGTTGATTTAAATTGATTGACACTTGGATATTGGTCTTTGGTACCATCCAAGTTATCTCTCTTTGATAAAGACTCACAGATTTCTATTTGCTTGAGTAAAGATCAAATCGAGAGATTGAGATATAAACTCTTTGATATAGTTTTATCTAGATTGAGTCTGACTGTCTAGTTGATTCTCTAGAAAGTATATTGGAGTTTGTCCATACAGATTGCTAAGCGAAATATTGGGTGTGGTTGTTGTACCCCCGCTTTTTCAAAGATCAATCTATTCGTATCCGAATTCTAACAAGTATGAAACTTGTAATCTATCTTTCAAGATATGAATTTAACAAGAACGAGTCTTGTTTTGATTTCAAATAATAAGGGCTTATACTACCTGGAATGATTATGTATTACCGGTGTTATTTTTATCATAGAGGTAAACAATCTATAATACAAAACAGGATGGGTTTTTTAGCCTTGGACGGTCGGATAACATTTTCAGAGACAAACAGGTGATCCGACCATCCCAGTCTCATCCCAGCCAAAGACATCTAGCGGCTGTGGTATTTGTAACCTCCTTCCATTATTAATAACCCTCTTAATTGGTTCCTCATCAATTAAAGAAATAAATGCTCCATAAAAAAAACTGAAAAAATAAATGTTACAACCATGTTTCAACCATACAAAAGTAAAAAGAAAAATTTAACAAAAAAGAAAGAAAAAAAAACTCACACACAATTAGTCTTTTTAAAAATACTAAAATAATTTTCATTGTACTCAATTAATAATTTTCGTAATCCTGAAAAAAAAATACATTAGAGTTACAATGTATAATAATCATTTTCTAGCTAGCATTCACTAAAAATAACTCACCGATAATTTACTTTTACGTCATAGGCCTGATTTTAATTTTAGTAATTGAATAACCCTATTTTCATCAACCTTCAAAAGAAAAAAAAAAAACATTAGAGTTACAATGTAGAACAATCATTTTCTAGCATCCATAACAAGTTTATTTTCGAATGAGACATTTAACCAATCGAAAGATGAACCCTGTTTTCATCCATATCATGATTATCTTTTCATCAGATTATTCTTGGGAACATTTGAGCATTTTGGATCAAGATTATAACTATCTTTTCATCAGATTTTAATGCCATGAATATTTTAATCAAGATCTACATCACAAACAAAAAGAAGGTAAACTCAAACCAAAAGAAGAGCAAAAATAATTTCAAAAATCCCGATCAAGCAATTGAAAAATAGTGTGTACACATATACATGTATAGAAACTTAATGGTGAAACGCATCTTCTACAAACATATACATGGGTTATTAAAAACCACTCCTCTGCTAATAATGGGATATGGAATCAAGGTATTTCTTTAGCCTTGGGAGCACATCTTCCAATGGAAAAACGCACGTCTTCTGATGGAATCAAGTTTTTTTTCTTCTTTTTTTTCGGTGATCCACAACACAATCAAAAATAAAACGTTACAAAAAGTTCCATCATAATTGGGGTCAAAATTTATCCCATGCATCGGATATTAAAGTCTAAAGACTTATTTTGTTATGATATAACCATTGTTAGTACAGAACCATGCTCAAAAAGAAAATGTTAAATGAATGTCGTACTCAAAAGGAAACGTTACAGCTCACATTTCACTTTCTCTTTCTTTTGATTAGACGATAAACAAATCTCCTCCCCTGTATATGACCGGAACTAGGGTTGACTTTAATTTATTCACTTACTTTCCTCCTCTATTTACCCTTTCTTACCCATAAATAAGATAAAACCGTTCATATGCTATAAGGTCTGCATGGACGAAACGGCTGCTCTTTTATGATTAACCCATAATAACCCATCAAAAAAATGTCAAAAAAATTGAATGTGTCACTAATTACAATTAAGCAATGAACATGTATAAATAGAGGACCGTATTTTTTTAACCACACATATTCACTCATTTTCAACTCATTCACTCATTCCTAACTTATTTTCTTGGTGAATTTTTTTGCTTTAAGAGTATCAACATGTCAAACAAGATTAGCTGCAGCCCTACAAAAACCGTTGCCCATAACGTATTTGCTTCCTTTTCGAGAATACATGCATGATTGCGTTGAAAACAAACCTGTAGTACTCAGCTTTCGTGTTATGATAGTGTGTAGTAATTATTATGATACAAAATTATACCTTATCATGTCGTGCCGTTACGGCACGGGTTATTTCTAGTATAATACGGAAAAAGAAAAACACAAGACACCAGAAAATTTGTTAACGAGGAAAACAACACCACTAGAAAACCCCTGGACCTCGTCCAGCTTTTAACATCACACTGTATTAAACCGTTACAGATATTATCAGACTTCAGACTAGAATGTAGTTGAGGCCGAATTCACCCTCCAAGTAATACATCTGCGATCGTGTTCCTTACGCCCCTTGAACCTCGCAAGGTTCTATACATTAGATTCCCTTAACTAGCGTCCTTTTACAGCCAAAGAGTTGCTTCAACCTCAGTGAAGACTTTCGATTCCGATCTTCCTCTAACATACAAGCCTTTTTGATTTTCCTTTTGATATGTTTCAATTTAGGTTTGAAAATATGTTTGTAGTATAAAAAGTCCACCAACCCCATGAATCCGGAACACTTATATATACTCAGTTAGCTGAGACGCCTGGATTACTAACCACGTCTCAAAAATAACCCAAACAAATCAAAGAAGAGTTGATATATCGATCTCGAGGAATCACAAATTCTGAGACGAAGAAAACTTTGTGATTTCTATATATCTCGTTCTTGATCCAAGATTACGAAAACTTCAAAGATCAATAAGAACAAGATCCAGATTCAAGAACTATCAGATAAAAGATAATCTGAACAGGCTTCACGAATACTTAAGTGAAGTGCTCAAAGTTGAAACCCAATTATATTTCTTAGAGGAAACCTAGGTTTTAGAGGACGACTCAAGCTTAGCAAAGGGATTGAGAAATCTTGTTGCAAGAGTCTCTTTATTTATAGATTTTTAAGGCTCTAGGTATCAAGCTAAGATAGCTTAAGATCCAAGCAAACACTTTATCGGTTTAGATGAAATTCTTATTAGGAAATCAAGTAATCATGTGAGAAGTCTTCCTTAAAATTACATAGAAGGATATGCACTATGGTCCAGGAATTTGGAACCGTGCACAATCATATTTCATAGCGGCTAAGTAGGTCTGAACTTACAAGCTCATAACGTTTTTCAATAACACTCAAGACTAACCAGTGATCCACAAACACAATTGTGAATAAAGTTATCTTAGAGGTGCTATGATGAGAGTTGTAGCAAAAGCTAACATAGTCATATAGAATAGTGCGTGTACTTTTGCTAATACTGGAATTGAACCGGTTTGCAAACCTCTGGCAGATCGCGAATTCAGGCCAAGGGTTTGCAAACATTAGAAGTTCACGAAAGTCAGATAGTAGGGGTTTGCGAACCTACCTCATGCCATAACTCAGATGTAAAGGATTCGCAAACCGGGTTTGCAAACCTATACAATTCACGTAGTTCAGACTGACCTTGGTAAAACATACAAGTATGTATACCTATAGCCAAGCAGTTACTTTTCTCACATAATTAATTTTAAATATTTCCAATCGCCATAGACAGTATAAACTGTTGCTTGGAAAATTTGCAAATGACCAACCCGAAACAAAAATAGTTTAGTGAACAATAAATTGTTCTAACTAAGATTACTAAGGATTTACGAAGATCCATTGCTTGGATCATATTTCGAGAGTTTAAACAAGACAAGATTGAACTCGAAATTTCTTCTTTGCAATATTAAATCTATTAAAATCGTACGACATTGTCTCATAAGATAGAATGGTAAATGTTGTCCTTCTTCATATACCTATTTGTTTATGAAGTTCTAGCAAATGTATTCATTTGTTCTCCAGTCTTCAATCTGCGAGGGTTATTAATTCAGTGATGGCTGATACTCAACTATCATACTCTTGTCCTAGTCCAAGACTTGAATTTAGTAGACAATAAATGAAGATATAGTTTTGTACATCTAACATTGACAACAATAATGAGACAACAAAACTTGCAAGTTCGACCGAGCAATGCTCTAACAAATACCTTTAAAAGCAAAGAGTCAGTCTCCTTTGGTTCAAAATCAGTTTTCAAAATATTTTTTTATAGGGAATATTTAAGTTTAAGGATGGTTTCCCACAAAGAATTGGAATAGGAAATCAACCTCCAACCAATCTTAATTATCATAGCTTCATTCGTAATTTTAATGTTTCTCAATCCTAACCCCCATCTTTCTTATTCTTATAAATACCATACCATGATTTGATGTATAAACCTGCTCTTACCATCTCTACCCCACTCCCCATCTCCGCTCCCAAAACAAATCTCTTTGAAGAGCAATTATTTTGTTAATAGTGTGTTGAGAAGGAATGAAGCACTTTATTTGGTTGTTTGGCATTGTTTCTAATACATATTTTATTGGGAAACTTTTTCTAGAAGGGTTAGGGATTCGACTCTTCCAACCCTTAAGACTATTGGCAATCTTTTGAATAAAGAATTCAAAACAAACGTTTTTTGAAATGTTTGTGAAGAGAGGTGAATCCATGTTATCATCCAGTTTTATTTTCAGAACTTTTAAATTTAAAATAATAATTCTCTGAAATTAGTAATAACAAAATTCAGAAAGTCATTTGTGAAGAAAAAAATATAGTTGATAGGAAGACTGTCTTTAGAAACCTTGATGCCATGTATAGACTCTTCCGTTAAGCTAGAATGTGATAGTGTGAAAAAAATTTCATACACGTGATGAATAGGTAAGGAGATAAATGATCTTCTTGCCTAATTCCTTGAGAAGGTTTAATTTATTTACCTGGAAATCCATTTAACAAGACATATGACCTAGGGGTGCTTATACATATTACATCGATCATCATTAAGACCCATTTTTTTTTAAAGAAACTAAAAAAAAAGGCCCATTCGATTCCATTGAAGGCTTTATACATGTCAATTTTAATTCTCAAATAACCTTCATTTTTTTTTTTCGTTGTGTGAATTAATGCATGTGCTATTACTACATTATTGGAAATATGTTTGTTTAGAACATACATAAATTGAAAAGGGAATTTAATTTATTCAGAAGAGCTTCATTGCGCTTAAAAGCTTAGATACAGTTAGTAGTAGCTTAGGAAGTATTAAAGCCAATATCTTTTATTCAATTCAGAAATTTTCATGAGAGAATTTTGTTTCTCAACAGTGACCAAACAAAAAATGTTAGCAATTAAAGCTTCATTAGATATTTAGCAGTATTATGGCTCTCAATGGGTTCCTAATTATCCGTAACCGAACTAGACCCATTATCCATTAAGTTACCCGATGAATATATCATATTTGTACGAGAGATCTTATTAGGTCCAACCGGGCGTACCTGGCGGGCACCCAATTATTTCATTGTTTTATTAGTCCTCTTAGCAAAATTCAAAATATTTGTTGAGTTTTGACTTTGATTTTTTTCCCGTTTTTTTCCCTATATTATATCTGTATTTATAAGATTAATAAAGAAATAATATTAAATTTTTTAAAAAATAATTTGGATTCAAGTTAAAAAGAAGGAGATATTAAGCTTTGAAGAAAACATTTGATAGTTTGTCCAACGAGTCTCCAAATACGACGGGTATTTAGGGCTTTTACCTTACCTGGTTCCGAGTCTACTAAATTGGGACCCGGATCCGGAATTGTAAAGACTCGAACCTATCTTTTTTTATCGGGTTTGACTCAGAGTCTAATGGTACCAGGAAGGAACCGGATCCATTGACAACCTTAGGAAGTATTATCAGCCATTTTGGAGAACCGACAATGAAGGACTTCTTTAAAAAGCTAAGATTGACCCAACTGCGTGAACAATGAAATTACAAATACTTGTATATAGAAAGGCGAACTCCAATAAAGCCTTTTTTTTGGTTTGGTAAATATCAACTTTATACACAAACCAAATTGTTCTGACAATGCTGGCTATGTAATCTAACTTCTTGTTTAAGTAAATGGATCTGAAGGGCTGGTGATCCCAATGGATGTATTTTTTCGAAAATGCAACCTTAACACTCACCAAATAAATCCTCGATTGTGGCAATACACCAGTCGTCCCTAATCAGTAGCAGGATCTTCTATTTTTGGATACACTATCGTGACGTTTCTACCACTCATGAGGTGACTAGAATGGCACAGGAACCCATTTTGATATTTCTATCACGAGCTGAGGCCCTTATATTCCATAACTTGTTTGCAAACTCTTACATACTTCCAATATTAGAAGTACCGAAGGAGAATTGAAAGTTTCTAGTTTACTGAAAATTTACTTTTGTTAGATTATGTTGAGACTTTTTTGATTATTTTTATACTTTCCGACTTATTGCATTGTACTCGTTCCTTCATCAAGTTTTTCTTCCTACAAGTTTTTCTTGTCAAGGTCTTTTAAGAGGCAACATATGTGTGTCCAACATCATATCACTCCAAGGATTTCGGTGATCTCTATTTGTTTGTTTTTTGCTTTCCCTATAATTGGGCCGACCGACCGGAGGGCCCGAAGGGAGGGAGTCCCTTTAATGACCACTTAAGCCTAACACAAATGTGCAATTTGATAAAAAGATTGGAAATTGTCACTATTAAAAAACCGAAAATGCCCCTCTATTTTAGTCCAATCCTTATGTATCATATTTTTCCAGAGGTATAATTTACAAGCAAACTAGAATATAACATATCTAAAAATTCGTGCCTTAGAGTTTTACATATTGTTTCTCGTTGGGAAGATTTTAAAGAGATCTACACAATGAGTACAAACAACAATATCAAATTTAGAGTTTTTACGAAAAATTCGGAAGTATTTATCCTTTACGGCACAATTTTCGAAATTGAATGCATAGCCATTATGCAAACCACCACAAAGGATGCATAACACATTATGCCTCAAAAATAACACTCCAACGAAAAAAAATGTTTATATAATGCGTTATGCAAACAACGACATTTCGTATTTTTTTTCCCGGTCGGCCTTCCTCACTATATACATGCAATACTTTTTTCCCCACAATGGCAGCGGTGTTCTAGTAGCTTTTAGAATTTAATTTACTTAAAAATAAAAAACTGCACGATAAGACGGGGGAGAGACATCCAGTAAGGCGCTTTTTCTTATTCTTTTATCCTTTAAATGAAATTATAATCGGGCGAACTTTAAAGGGAAATTTTATCCTTTAAATGAAATTATATTCGGGCGAACTTTAAAGGAAACTATGTTTCGATGATAAATTCTCGCCTCTCTCCTCTTTCACCCCTCTTCACTAAGAAAAAAAAAATAACTTCTCACCGATAATACTTCTGGCTCAGATCTGGTCCTTTTGGGGCCGGATCTGAGCGGGATCTTCTTTCCTTTTTCTTGTTTTAGGTTAGATCTTTGTTCTTAGCTAGTTTTATCATGGTTTTCTCTTACCTTTTGGTAAGTTTTGTACACCCTTGTGGTGTTTTTATCTCCTCTATTAGAGAGGTTTATCTCGGTTTTAATGGTCGTTCTTGTGTTCTATGGGTTTTAAGATCACTTGAGATGACTTTCAACGACGAAAACTTCACATTGTTAGCTCTGGTGACGGAATCTTCACCGGAATCTTCATCATATATTTATCCGGCAACGGAAATTTCATGATTGATGCTTTTGACGACGAAATCTCCATCACAAGTTTTAAGAAATTTGAGCAAATCACTCCAACTTTTGGAGCACATCTTTATGAAGAAGAAAAAAACAAACAAAATGGTTGGAATACACTTCGGAGAAAAACCATTATTCCTCCGACTTGATCAGTTCTTATTCATGCTTGTATTGGTTCTACACCGGCAATCCTTCTCTTTCTCTTATCGGATTTCTTGGTATACTTGTACGGCGTGTCTATTTGTATTTTCTTAATTTTGATTTTAAACCCATTGTAACCTTGAATTTCCATTAATGAAAAGGTTCTTTGCATCAAAAAAAAAAAAAAAAAAAAAAAGTTTTGATGATCATTGGATTCATTCCCCTCCCAGACGGGTTTTTTCATGACCAATGTAGTTCTGCAACGTATGCCATTCATTCTCCTTGTTATGTTCAACTTATAAGAATTTTCTTCTGTCCATATGTTTTCTTAATTCCTTTTTTTGTTTTAATTTTATTATTTAATCCGATAGTGTCAATGGACATCACCTAACACTATACACATCACTGAACAAAGAAAAAAAACAACAAACATTATACACACATCTGGTCATATTTTATGTCCGCTGATAATGAACTGCGCCACATACACGCCGTCGAATAATATCAACTACTTATAGGAGCCGCAGTCCCAAAAAATTATTGTATGTATAGAGTGGTGCCATGTATCTGTTTGAATTATCATTTTTTTTGGTTGGAAAAAAATGTATCAATATATATATATATATATGATTTGAAATAGATTCCACTTATGGTCTGCGACTAAGCATATTCCTTATTAGAAGAATAAAATCAACGACCTAAAAACTCAATACCATTCCTCACCCCAGAATAAAAGTAGCACTGGTGGAGCTTACACTCTCTCCTATTGGTTGGTGAGCGTAACCTCGCGTTTTCATTGGCTAATTGAGAAATCATTCGTATTCGTCGGATGAAATTTCGTTAGATATGGTGCGTTGATCTGATAATGTGCGGTGTAGATTGGGTGGATTGTTGGCACACACGCGACGGACGACCCTCATTATATAGAAAAATTGATATATTAATTTTGTGCATTTATTGTGAAAATTCAGAAAATAAAGACAACTACTATATTAATTTCGGACATTTATGATTAAAATAAAAAACAATCAATTCAACATATTTATGGAATAAAATAAAATAATATATATATTTTGAATCTTTTATAATTTCATGTATTTATTAAAGAAAATCCAGAAAATAAAAAAAAATAATATATTAATTCTTACATTTATGAATAAAATAAAAAAAAATCAATTCAATGTATTTATGGATAAATTACCTGCCGAGATTGGGGTATACCCAGATTAATTGGGGTATACCCATTTTATTCCCATCCAAATTAGTGTGCTAAGGGGTGTCTAAAAGGTGTTAAAAGACCAAATTGCCCATACTAAAAAACCATGCCTACTAAAACATATTCAAAAAAAAATTCAAAATCTTTCTTCAAAACTCTAACCATACATGATGAGATCAAAAAAAAAAAAAAAAAAAAAAAAAAAAAAAAAAAACGAAGAATCAAAACAGATCGAAAGTCGGCAAGGTTTTTTTTGTCGACCTTGCCAAATAAAATATAGTCGGCAGGTTATAAGGTTGAATACCGTGCCGACTTTTCATCTCTGAAATCAGTAGTTACAATCGGCACGGTATTCAACCTTATACCCTGCCGACTATATTTTAGTCGACACGATATTCATCCTTATACCTTGCCGACTATAGTTTAGTCAGCAGGTTATGAAATTAATACCTTGCCGACTAATCATTTTTATCTGTATGTCAAAAATTCTATAGTCGCCATGGTATTTTTTTATCGACCTTGCCGACTATAAGATAGCCGAAAGGTAAGAAATCAACAAGATGCCGACTAGTGAAGCATTTACAACAGTCTCCTTTGTGTCAAAAATAATAAAGTCGGCATCTTCTTCATTCATCGACCTTGCCGGCCATAAGTTGTCGGCATGTTCTTCATCCGCAGACCTTGCCGGCCAAAGTTAGTCGACATGTTCTTCATTCGTCGACCCTGCCGACTTTTGATAGTTTCAAAACTAAAAGTGTTGAATTCTTCTTTAATTTTGAGTATGATTTCATACCCAGCTTTGCAATCCTCTTTTTAGAAGTGTCATGCTTTCATTTCCGTTGAAAAAATATTCTCGAAAGAAAATTTTTTCATCAAAATCTTCCCAAATGAGTTCAATCAAAAACAAAATTTCATAACTTAAATTCATGATTTCAAAAGTTTTAATCTAAACTCAATTAATTAAGCTAATCAGATTTTTTAGTGTTAATTAAACAAGGGTATATTAGCCATTTAGAAAATACAAGGTTAAGGGGTGGCTTGGTTTTACTTCATAATGACCAGATTTTGTCTTATTGGGTATACCCCAATCTAGCCAAGATAAATTAATGATATTTATATTTTTAAAATCTTTTGTAAGGAAAAAAAAGAAAAAAAATATAAAAATGACAAAAAGATTAGTATATTAATCTTTTATAATTTCATGTAGTTATTATAAAAAATCCAGAAAATAATAAAAAATACTATATTAATTTCGTACATTTATGACTGAAATATAAAAAATCAACTCAACATATTTTTGGAATAAAATAATAAGTTTTAAATTTAAATTTTTTTTTTTATTATTATCATGAACAACCTAAACACCCAATCACATCTCTCACTCCACGTCGAGAGTTGCGCTAACCTCCTTTCTCATTGGCCGATCAACAAAACCTTCGCTCCTGATTGGCTGAAAAACAAGTTAGCCCCCTTACATTTCGTGACCGTTCATTTTTAATAGGTTTGATACGATCTAATGCTACAAGTTGAACGATACAAGATTTTCATATATTTTGTATACAAAAATAATATTTTAATATAGATTTTTTTTAAAAATATTATTAATTTCCATGTTATTTGGGTTCTCTCTATTTTATTACCATACAGGGCAGTTAAATTCCATAGCGATAAACCGATAAATATGTGAACAAAATTAAAAATAAATAAAAAAATATAAGGAAAATCTTATTAATACGAAGAAAAAAAATTGGATTTATTTTTAAATATTGGATCTTATTAATTTCCATAAAAAAAGGATTTTTAATTGAAATTTTTACAATATTTAAATTTTTATACCAAAATCTTTAAAATAAAAAGATAACAAAAATAAACGGAAAAATCTATTCTTACCAATTTCCGTATTTTATACTAAAATCATTATTTAAAATTTAATCAATATTTTCACGCCGCATTGATTTGTATTTAAAATTTTGATTTTTTATCGGAAAAATCTTTCAAACAATCTTATTAATTTCCAAATATTGGTTTTTATACCAAGATGTTATTTTATTTAAATCTTAACCGTCAAATTTGATCCTTTAATTTTTTGGGATATGCTAAACCGAATATAAGGAATAATATGTGTTTTTTTTGTTAAGGAATAAATGTTTATATATGGTTTGAAAAAATCTTGAACTAAATTTGCCCAATATATTTTTGGTTATATTAATAATACGCCCATAAATAAAAGTCCATAGGGCAATCAAATGAAAAAGTTAATTTATGAAAATATTTTGTGCAGAAAATCTTATTAATTTCCATAAAAATAGAATTTTGTACGTATTTTTCTTGAAACAATTTTCTTATTTCCGTATTTTGCTTTTTCTTTTGCCAAAATATCAATCTAAAAAAATATCAAAAATAAACGGAAATAACTAATAAAAATAAACCGAATACTTAGTCTTATTGGTTTCCATATTTCAATCCTGATACGGAGTCCTATTTAAGGTATGACGATGAGGATGATTTCCGTTTTAAAATTTTATGTCAAATTTAGGCGATATAGAGGTGTGTGGAAACATAACCCCAGTTAATTTTCTTTCGTCCTCTCTCATTGTTTTTGTGCTCTGATGCTTCTGATTCCCACTTTGTTAATGCGTTGTTTACTTTTGTTTGAGTTACAGTGGTTGGAGATCCTGCCGTTGTTTGGTACCAGGTATGCAACTCTTCTGTTTTTTATTCAATCAATCTCTTCTTCTTTTTCTTCTTCAGATATGATTTTAGGTCTTCAATATGTTGATTAGAAATACGAGAATTCTTTTTTCAATGTTCCTGATGACCTTGATGCTGTTTCAGAACATAACACCCAATCACATCTCTCACTCCACGTCGAGAGTTGCGCTAACCTCCTTTCTCATTGGCCGGTCAACAAAACCTTCGTTCCTGATTGGCTGAAAAACAAGTTAGCCCTCTTACATTTCGTGACCGTTCATTTTTAATAGGTTTGATACGATATAATGCTCCAAGTTGAACGATACAAGATTTTCATATATTTTGTATACAAAAATAATATTTTAATATAGATTTTTTTAAAATATTATTAATTTCCATGTTATTTGGGTTCTCTCTATTTTATTACCATACGGGGCAGTTAAATTCCATAGCGACAAACCGATAAATATGTGAACAAAATTAAAAATAAATAAAACAATATAAGTAAAATCTTATTAATACGAAAAAAAAATTGGATTTATTTTTAAAAATTGGATCTTATTAATTTCCATAAAAAAAGGATTTTTAATTGAAATTTTTTCCATATTTAAATTTTTATACCAAAATCTTTAAAATAAAAAGATAACAAAAATAAACGGAAAAATTTATTCTTACCAATTTCCGTATTTTATACTAAAATCATTATTTAAAATTTAATCAATATTTTCACGCTCCTCAAAAGCATTGATTTGTATTTAAAATTTTGATTTTTTATCTATGAAAAATCTTTCAAACAATCTTATTAATTTCCAAATATTGGTTTTTATACCAAGATGTTATTTTATTTAAATCTTAAAAATTTAATCAATATTTTCACGTCAAATTTGATCCTTTAATTTTTTTAATTTCCAAATATTGGGATATGCTAAACCGAATATAAGGAATAATATGTGTTTTTTTTTTTTTTGTTAAGGAATAAATGTTTATATATGGTTTGAAAAAATCTTGAACTAAATTTTCCCAATATATTTTTGGTTATATTAGTAATACGCCCATAAATAAAAGTCCATAGGGCAATCAAATGAAAAAGTTAATTTATGAAAATATTTTGTGCAGAAAATCTTATTAATTCCATAAAAATAAAATTTTGTACGTATTTTTCTTGAAACAATTTTCTTATTTCCGTATTTTGCTTTTTCTTTTGCCAAATATCAATCTAAAAAAATATCAAAAATAAACGGAAATAACTAACAAAAATAAACCAAATACTTAGTCTTATTGGTTTCCATATTTCAATCCTGATACGGAGTCCTATTTAAGGTATGACGATGAGGATGATTTCCGTTTTAAAATTTTATGCCAAATTTAGGCGATATAGAGGTGCGTGGAAACATAACCCCAGTTAATTTTCTTTCGTCATCTCTCATTGTTTTTGTGCTCTGATGCTTCTGATTCCCACTTTGTTAATGCGTTGTTTACTTTTGTTTGAGTTACAGTGGTTGGAGATCCTGTCGTTGTTTCGTACCAGGTATGCAACTCTTCTGTTTTTTATTCAATCAATCTCTTCTTCTTTTTCTTCTTCAGATATGATTTTAGGTCTTCAATATGTTGATTAGAAATACGAGAATTCTTTTTTCAATGTTCCTGATGACCTTGATGCTGTTTCAGAACATAACACCCAATCACATCTCTCACTCCACGTCGAGAGTTGCACTAACCTCCTTTCTCATTGGCCGGTCAACAAAACCTTCGCTCCTGATTGGCTGAAAAACAAGTTAGCCCCCTTACATTTCGTGACCGTTCATTTTTAATAGGTTTGATACGATCTAATGCTCCAAGTTGAACGATACAAGATTTTCATATATTTTGTATACAAAAATAATATTTTAATATAGATTTTTTTTTAAATATTTATTAATTTCCATGTTATTTGGGTTCTATTTTATTACCATACGGGGTAGTTAAATTCCATAGTGATAAACCGATAAATATGTGTACAAAATTAAAAATAAATAAAAAAATATAAGTAAAATCTTATTAATACGAAGAAAAAAAAATTGGATTTATTTTTAAATATTGGATCTTATTAATTTCCATAAAAAAAGGATTTTTAATTGAAATTTTTTCCATATTTAAATTTTTATACCAAAATCTTTAAAATAAAAAGATAACAAAAATAAACGGAAAAATTTATTCTTACCAATTTCCGTATTTTATACTAAAATCATTATTTAAAATTTAATCAATATTTTCACGCCGCATTGATTTGTATTTAAAATTTTGATTTTTTATCGGAAAAATCTTTCAAACAATCTTATTAATTTCCAAATATTGGTTTTTATACCAAGATGTTATTTTATTTAAATCTTAACCGTCAAATTTGATCCTTTAATTTTTTGGGATATGCTAAACCGAATATAAGGAATAATATGTGTTTTTTTTGTTAAGGAATAAATGTTTATATATGGTTTGAAAAAATCTTGAACTAAATTTGCCCAATATATTTTTGGTTATATTAGTAATACGCCCATAAATAAAAGTCCATAGGGCAATCAAATGAAAAAGTTAATTTATGAAAATATTTTGTGCAAAAAATCTTATTAATTTCCATAAAAATAAAATTTTGTACGTATTTTTCTTGAAACAATTTTCTTATTTCCGTATTTTGCTTTTTCCTTTGCCAAAATATCAATCTAAAAAAATATCAAAAATAAACGGAAATAACTAACAAAAATAAACCGAATACTTAGTCTTATTGGTTTCCATATTTCAATCCTGATACGGAGTCCTATTTAAGGTATGACGATGAGGATGATTTCCGTTTTAAAATTTTATGTCAAATTTAGGCGATATAGAGGTGTGTGGAAACATAACCCCAGTTAATTTTCTTTCGTCCTCTCTCATTGTTTTTGTGCTCTGATGCTTCTGATTCCCACTTTGTTAATGCGTTGTTTACTTTTGTTTGAGTTACAGTGGTTGGAGATCCTGCCGTTGTTTGGTACCAGGTATGCAACTCTTCTGTTTTTTATTCAATCAATCTCTTCTTCTTTTTCTTCTTTAGATATGATTTTAGGTCTTCAATATGTTGATTAGAAATACGAGAATTCTTTTTTCAATGTTCCTGATGACCTTGATGCTGTTTCAGAACATAACACCCAATCACATCTCTCACTCCACGTCGAGAGTTGCGCTAACCTCCTTTCTCATTGGCCCGTCAACAAAACCTTCGCTCCTGATTGGCTGAAAAACAAGTTAGCCCCCTTACATTTCGTGACCGTTCATTTTTAATAGGTTTGATACGATCTAATGCTCCAAGTTGAACGATACAAGATTTTCATATATTTTGTATACAAAAATAATATTTTAATATAGATTTTTTTAAAAATATTTTTAATTTCCATGTTATTTGGGTTCTCTCTATTTTATTACCATACGGGGCAGTTAAATTCCATAGCGATAAACCGATAAATATGTGAACCAAATTAAAAATAAATAAAAAAATATAAGTAAAATCTTATTAATACGAAAAAAAAAATTGGATTTATTTTTAAATATTGATCTTATTAATTTCCATAAAAAAAGGATTTTTAATTGAAATTTTTTCCATATTTAAATATTTATACCAAAATCTTTAAAATAAAAAGATAACAAAAATAAACGGAAAAATTTATTCTTACCAATTTCCGTATTTTATACTAAAATCATTATTTAAAATTTAATCAATATTTTCACGCCGCATTGATTTGTATTTAAAATTTTGATTTTTTATCGGAAAAATCTTTCAAACAATCTTATTAATTTCTAAATATTGGTTTTTATACCAAGATGTTATTTTATTTAAATCTTAACCGTCAAATTTGATCCTTTAATTTTTTGGGATATGCTAAACCGAATATAAGGAATAATATGTGTTTTTTTTGTTAAGGAATAAATGTTTATATATGGTTTGAAAAAATCTTGAACTAAATTTGCCCAATATATTTTTGGTTATATTAGTAATACGCCCATAAATAAAAGTCCATAGGGCAATCAAATGAAAAAGTTAATTTATGAAAATATTTTGTGCAGAAAATCTTATTAATTTCCATAAAAATAAAATTTTGTACGTATTTTTCTTGAAACAATTTTCTTATTTCCGTATTTTGCTTTTTCTTTTGCCAAAATATCAATCTAAAAAAATATCAAAAATAAACGGAAATAACTAACAAAAATAAACCAAATACTTAGTCTTATTGGTTTCCATATTTCAATCCTGATACGGAGTCCTATTTAAGGTATGACGATGAGGATGATTTCCGTTTTAAAATTTTATGCCAAATTTAGGCGATATAGAGGTGTGTGGAAACATAACCCCAGTTAATTTTCTTTCGTCCTCTCTCATTGTTTTTGTGCTCTGATGCTTCTGATTCCCACTTTGTTAATGCGTTGTTTACTTTTGTTTGAGTTACAGTGGTTGGAGATCCTGCCGTTGTTTCGTACCAGGTATGCAACTCTTTTGTTTTTTATTCAATCAGTTTCTTCTTCTTTTTCTTCTTCAGATATGATTTTAGGTCTTCAATATGTTGATTAGAAATACGAGAATTCTTTTTTCAGTGTTCCTGATGACCTTGATGTTGTTTCAGAACATAGTGATGGTGTCCCATTAGATGCATCATCTGGAATGAAGTGAGTTTCTGACAGTTTGCTTACTATCTTTATATGAATTTTAAATTTGATTCTTATTAGGGTTTTTGCAATTTGGTGTTTCAGTAGTTATTTTCTTTAACATCCGGGAAATAAAAAGAAAAAACCTGCGAGAGAGAGAAAAAAAAAACCTAAACCTAAGTTTTTTTATTTTCTACTCCTCTCTCTGTTCTTCTACTTCTCTTTGTTTAATTCATCATCGTTTTCCCTTTTTTTATTTTTTTTTCTATTATTTACTAATGGTTTGTTTTACAGATTTTGGTACGGCTCGGGTTAATGATTATGAACACTGAAATAAAAATCATTGGAACAATAATTACATAAACCCTAATTTTTGTTGTACTATCACACCAACCTTTTTAACAACAAAGAATGGGGAAGGATACACTGCCTTAGTTCTTTTCTTTTCTTTACTGGATCATCAAAGTTTGTACTTTGGATATTGTTATTTTCTGCAGCCACAATGGATGGCTCCTGAAGTTATAATTGTTCGGGCTGATTTGCGTTTGTTGTTTGCTAAGCAGGTGTGCTCAAAAGTTTTTTTTTTTTTTTTTTTGTTTTGCAATTGTGCAGGTTTGTAATCGAATCTATCCAGTGAAGCTATTAGGTATTAGTATTTGAAGAAATTTGTTTGTTGATTATCTACTAATGATTTGTTTTACAGGTTTTGATACAGCTTGGGGATATGATGATTCAAGACATTGAAATAAAAACCATTCAAACACTTAATAAATAAACCCTAATTTTTGTTCTACTTTCACAACTATATTCCGTTTTTGTACCTAATATACTTTTTTGTATTTTCAGTAATTTTTGTAATTTTTAGAGGCATTTTAAGATCTAAGAAACCTAATTTGACTGATGAAGTTTATTGATTAAATTGGATTTGAGTTTTTGCGAGGGATCTGATTATACTTCCACATTTTTCATATAGGATTTCTAGCTTTAAATATAGTTTATAACTTGGAACTCCATTTTTTCTAACAGTAATTTGAACTTGCAGTTCTGTAACAACAGATGACACTTCCGAAAAGAGACGGGTTACTTAATCGCTGTACTTATGCCCTACAGAAATCATATATGTGATTTACAGATGAATTATGCTATCACATGGTTATAAATACTCAAGATCAAAATTTTACATTCAAATCCGCCCATATCTAAGTAGTTCATGGGTACACATCATCAGATGACACTTCTTCTTTTATTATACATATGTAACCCCCAAAATGATAGAAGATATATTGTCATTGGATATGTTGTCTTTCAAGTACTCCCTGTTTACACCATGATAACAATACTGCACTTTTTAATTTTAGCACCAAGCTATTTCAGTTACTTGGTTTATTGAAAGCATAGTTTATAGTTGTTCTGCTGGAAAGTAACTGAGGAAATTAGATAGCCGTTCCATGTTCCATATATAGAAAAAAATATTTTGACTATACTAAAATTATGTGAATGATGATTGATAATGTTTTTTTTTTTAAATATTGCATAGACAGGAGGAAGCTTCGAGATCTTGGGGTAATTAGAGTTATTAAGTTTATAAATCGTTGCTCACATCTTGAGAGCTTTATTTATGCTTTACCTATCTCACTATGGTAGTAGTCCTAATGGGCTAAAAATTAGGTAGAACAAATATTGATTACATGAAAACTTCGGTTTAATATGTGGGTTTTAACTTCAAATTTGAATCTAAATCCGGGATCACATAGGGTGTGATTATAAGAGAAGAGCATTTAGCGAGCATTCTGCTTCAAAAAATCAAGTAATTGGATGAAATCAGGATATTTATGGCTCTTGAGCATTTTTTTTGTTCTGGAGCTAATTTACCAACAATGTAGTTAGTCCCCTTGCCTCAAGGTATTATGGACCATAGTTTTCATTCATTTGTTCGTGTACCAGGTTTGCTCAGTCATGGTGTGCTGTGTCTGTTGTGATGGTAATGTGAGTTCTTGCTTTCCCTATCATTAGATTATGATATTTTTTACATGATTAACTTACCTTTTTTTTCTCTAAAGATTAACATGTCACTATTTTCTGTCTCAAGTTAAGTTAAAGGCTGGAAATCAAGCTTTCCTATATTTTGTAATTTGTGTCGAAGATGAAGTCATTGTTGGTGGATATGAAGACGTTGTTGGATTTTTAAGGTAAACCAGATTTCTGGATCAACACGTTTTATAATTGATCTCACAGTTATATGTTAGTCTCATGCCACTGTTAATATTTGGATCGATGATTTAGAAAGATTTGTTGCTTTCTCCTATAAAGCTTTCCCACGTTAAAGAAAAAACACCTCCCTTAATTATGTTTAGAGAAAATATAGCTCCTACAAGTAATTATTAACCTTTATTTACTATATGAAAAATAAATATATAGTTATGTCCTACAACATGACAATTTTTCGTGTTGTCATGCATGAAAGTCTTACCTTAATAGCCAACAAAATGGGAAAACTTAATTTTGTAGGCCAGGTAAGAAAACATCTTTGGGGTGCATATTATTGGAAGGTCGAAGCTTTCCTTTTAATTGTTAAATTGAATTGTGAAGCCCTGTTTTTGGGTTTGTTTTGTTTAATTTGTGGACAGTGTTGCATTATCTCCAATATTTAAATGCAATTTCTGAGACTATCGACAAGAATTTGAACAAAATTCAGTTCACGGGTTTACTGTAAAATTAAAAATTTTACAAATAAAAAAATGAAAATAAGTTTAATATGCCTGGTGCATAGAACGGCTTTTCGCGTATGTTCCTAATTCAATTAATGGTTTCGGAAAAAGGAAATTCTTCATTTGCTAATGATGATTATAATAGAGGAGTATAGAGTTTGGGTGAAGAATCTGTGCGCTCATCATCAACCTTGGTTGTTGTAGAGGGTGTTGTATTAAAAACAAGCCATGAGCATATTGACAGAGAGTCAGTTCTACCGTTATATTGTTTGCTTTACGTATTGACTGTGCTGTACGTGTAGATTATTTTCTTTTTTTGATATATATTTGTATACATGGTTGAGTTTCAGTTTGATGATTTGCTATAATGTCTACTATGACCAGGGAATCATCTTTTGATATAAAGATTTTTTTGGTGCGAGGGGCATGGTACACACAGGTGAAGAGCACTGATGGATGTCATTAGACATGAAAATAGTTTATTATGCTTTATTGTTTGAGATTAAGTGATGTGGTCACCGTAAAGTCGACCACGAGTTTTGTTTCTTAACAGAATAAAAGTACAAGGAGAGAAATGTATGCGGTTAGGTAATGGTGTTTCAAGTATTAAGTCATTTGATTAACAAACTGATCTGAATTTAACGGAAGATAATCTTAGAATTTGGTGTTTGTTCTGTTTCATACTTTGAGATTTGAAGTCCGGTAAAAATCACAGGCTAAAAAATATGTGTTAAACGCGCCACACCAAAAGTAAAAAAATCATGACATGCCGAT
Source organism: Papaver armeniacum (assembly GCA_023531295.1). NCBI lineage: Eukaryota > Viridiplantae > Streptophyta > Magnoliopsida > Ranunculales > Papaveraceae > Papaver > Papaver armeniacum. The sequence goes on along the minus strand of JAJJWW010016433.1, from coordinate 151,436 downwards.
TATTTTAAAAGAAAAAGGTGGTTTAGTGCATTGCCACGGGCAGGGCACGCTAATTAAAAATTCATTACATGCCACTAAAAGGTGCGGTAGGTTGCTGGTAGGATTTTTGTTTTTTTTTTTGTTTAAATTCAAGTAAGTTTCAGTTATGGGTTTTTACAACAAACCAAAAATCCTAATCGACGGGCATAGCGAGGCGAAGCCGAGCCACACGAAATCAAATCGGGACAGGGCGAGGCGAAGCCGAAGCCGAGCTTTATCAAATCAAAAATATGATTCAAAAAGAAAGATGCCCGATGCGTAGCAGACATGGACCAAATGGATGGCTTTGGGTTTTTGCAATTTGAATTTCGATTGCCTGTTTTTTTGCATGTCATTGTAGTTTGTAGCTTTGGATTTTGACGATTTTTTTTTTTTTTTAACATCAATGGAGCATAAAGAAAGTCAGAAATCTGCTTCACCACGCGCAACAAATTCTAAGACAGGATAACCTTGATTGAGAAGTGAGTGCGCAGCCTCTACATCTTCATGGGTAGCTTATTTACCAATTCATAAGGCACCTTTGATCACTATTGAATATTATCTCTTTATGGGTTGCTCTGTTATCTCTTTACTTGCACCATATGTGGCAATGGCAATCTGTATGTGTGGTAAATTGTCTGTATTATAGTCAAAGAGAACCCTTATTAAGGGTTGAGTTTTGTTGAATTGTTTCGTGTAAACTAAAATTGGCCTGAAGGCTCACTGGAAGATGACTCCCAAGATTATAAGGAGCTTCACAAGCTATGTGGTTCTATTTACGTGAAGATGATTTGAGGGCCAACAAAAGGTGTCGTTTATTAGCAGTCTAAGGAGGATCTTTGAATTGTACAGTTTTTGTTTGTTCTGTGTTGAAGTGTGTTAGTCTATTTGTAGGAGATTGCTGGTTTGAAACTTATTTCTGGAATTTATAAAAACAAAGATATCTAGAACATTGCAAATGCAGGGTTCACTGAGGCATATTTTTTGACATGGCAAATGCAGAGTTTAGTGATGGAAGATGAGAAGAGATTTCAGCAATTCTTGCTTTAGTCAATGCTACCTAAGGATGATGCGGATGAAAGGCATTGTAATTTGGAGGTGAAAGCAGGTAACTGAAAATTGTGGGAATTTCACTAAGTTCAAGGATGCAATTTAATGCTTTATCCTTCAATTTTCTTAGAATCACCAATAATTATTTTTAAGTTATTATTATGATTATGATATGATGCAAGGACTGGAGGTGAATATGCATTGTTGTTCGCTATGGATGTATTCATAATGTAGGTTTCTAAACCTGATTGGGTTACCCTCTTGCTTATTGTAGATATTATTCAGTCTGTCCTAAAATGTTTATTTTCTATATTGTGTCATTTAGTTAATGATATTTTTCTTTGGTTTTATGGGTATGTATCTTACTACGGGATGTACTTCATTTTAGGAAGCGAGTGGAATTGATTACTGGGGTTGGAGTGTATGGTACACTTAATATTTAAGAGTGGAGTCCGCAGAGTGCATGCAGATGCTTCTACCTTTACCTATCTTTAACCCATTTTTGTTTGGTTATGCAGCTGATATCTAAGAATGAAGACGACTTTTGAAGATGGACGAATTGATAAAAATTCTCACATTCTTCATACTTCGGGTTTTAATGATGCAAAAGTAGGAATTTTCATACTTTAGTTTAATTTATTATTTTTATTAGTAATTCTTAGATGAGTAGGGAACTAAATTAAATTGTAGCTCAACTGGTAGAGCACATGGTTTTCACCCATGTCGATACGGGTACAATGCTCGACTCCAATCAGATGGCACAATGATATTGTTGGCTTGAACTTTATTAGATTTCAGCACTGGTATATTACATATCCCTGCAATAAGTAGTTTAAGAGCCTTCTATGTATTTTATTTTATTTTTTTGATATTTGGTTTCTATTTTATATTCGGTGTGCGACACTAACACTCCGCATTTTTGAGAGTGAGTATTACACCTCGCATTTTGACAAGCATGAAACTGTACGTCTTGAGAGAGGCTAGGGGGAAGTGCTTACTATTTCACGGTAGAAAGAATAACGAATAGCCGTCTATTGTAGCCAAAAGTTGAAGCATGTTGTTTAAGGTCAGTGCTGGAGTAAGACTTGATAATTTCCGATGCAAGTAGTGTTTCTAATAAATCTTATATAGTCTGTAGATAAGTTGAGGTTTAAAATTAATGTTATTCTCAGTTCTAAGACTGACATAAAAAAATTACTTTTGTTGAGTTACTTCTATAGATACTATCTTTACTTATGGGTTCCATTATTCCATTAACGGCTAGGGTAGGTAAAATGGATGTGGATGGCAAGGTGGGGCATTTTTAGTTTGAAATTGAAAATCCAACTCCTAAACAGAAAAAGAGAACTCCTAAACGGAAAATGAGAACAAAGAACGCAACCTCCATTTCTGCTAAATGAGATGCATAATGGTATTTTGTTGTGTTCATCTTTAAAATACACCCACTTCCATGAGTATATATTTGATAGAGAATAGTCTACCTTGTTTTATTTTTACCCCTCTTCCTGCAGCTGGGTATATGCTTCATTAGTCTACTTTCTTCAATGTATTGTTTTTCTGTTTTGGGGGGAAAGGTTCCTCCTTTATTTGTTATATAGGCTTCAATTGATTTGGTGTTGGTTATCTCGTGATTTTTTAATTTTGGGTTATGGAGGTTTGATTATAGGTTATATTTCACAAAACTAAAATTGTGTATAGTTTGATACATAAGTTTGTCAATATTTTTTTCCAATTTCCTTTGTTTTGCCACTTTAGTCTCGAGAAACGGATTTTTTAGTGAGTCGAAGTACTGTGTATTTCTAGCTTTGCGAAAGTGATACATCCCTTTCATCTTATGATTTTCAGGTGAATCTAGGATAACAATTTATTTTTGTAAAGTTGATAAATCGAGTGTTGACTTATACAAAAAAAAACTGATTTTACTGTCTATTTTGCTATTTTTCGATTATGATTTGTTATGCTAAACATGGTTATATCATCTCTATTATGATTAGGCCAATGGTTACCATTTTTTGGGTTGGTTGCATCATTTGTAATATAAGTTATAAAACCCTCTTATTGTGAATCAAGCTTAAAGCGATGAAACAATGGCCTTTACTGTGATCATAGCGGGTACAACTCAAAAGTAGGATTAAGATTTGGACTATTTTAGCCTGGTGTTTATTGGAATTAACATAAACCAACTGACACTCTTTAAACTTGGAGTACATTTTATTTGAGTCCAGTTATGTTCAATCTTATTCTTTCTTTTTGTGTGTCAAACGTATAAGAAATCAACAATGGTCTCACGCAGTGGTGTTGGAAAAATGTTATGCAAAATTAATTTAATAGATGATAATTGTGCATCAATTATACTATACAATTTCTAATTTAAGCTTTCTTTTTGTTTCTCATGTTGATTTAGACAAAACCCAAACAATTTACAAGAAATTAGGTCCTTTGCAATTCTCATGCCTTGATGGTTCTGTATGAATGATGATTAATAGGATGGTGATTGATCAACCAATAACTTTTGAAATCCTTTCCTAGCTTGGCTACAGTTCTAACAAAATTTTGGCTATACAAAGAATTGATGCTTATATTGGCCACAAAGTAGATTTCATATTATTTTAGCATTTCTAACACAAAATTCTTTGATGGGTAACTTCAAGTTTCATTTATACTTTCGACATGTGCAAGTTTCTTTAGACTATACATATAGCATAGTTTGGTTGTTCAAAGAGATAGTTTAACTTCTTAAGGGTATTAAACTTTCCTATCCATTAAAAATTATAAGATTAATTAAGAACTTTTTGAAGATGTTCTAACGCACCTGGCAACGGGTGCTGTGCTTCGCTGCGGCTAAAGAGATTTTTAATATCTTGGTTCTTTTGATTATACATATTTGAGGAACCAGAAACACTACATTCGAGAACTTGGAAGTGAGTTTACAAATAACACAAGCGATGTTGGTACATTGTTCACAAAAGCCAATATGAATAGTAACTTCACCTTGGTTCTTCCTATTGATCGATTAAAAGAAAACAAAAAAGAAAACAAAAAAAATCGATCAGGTAAGTGATCCTTTTATCTTATGCTGTTATTATAATTAGGCTTCTGTTTGGCCAATTTTGTAAAGTCGACAAAGGGGATTTACCAGATTTATCTATTTATCTCTTCCATTTTGGTATATATTGGATTAACTTGAAAGACTTGAGAATATATCCACCACATCATAACAAAAAGGTGACATGTCTGCAATTGAGGATCTTATTGAAACCAACATTATAGTAGATATGGACATTGCCTACACCCTGAACACCATCATGTATCAAAAAAGAAAAGATCAAATATTTCATTAATATTTTTAGTTATCGTAGTGTTACAATTGTTGATTAGGCTACTCAAGAGTTAGTTTCTCAATCTCCACTGAATACAACGAGAAATTTAGAGTCGTTAACAAATATATTCTATGGGTTAGGTTAGTGTGCTTTATGCATTTATTATGTTCTTGACATGTTTTTAATTTGTACACATAAAACAGAAGGCAATAAACTTATAATAAGAAAATTAGAGGGTATGGTGAGTTGGATGATACCCTATTGTTAACTCATGGTGAGGCTACGATATGATTTGAAGTGATTTGGAGTTTGGTTTTAGATTGATAAGTTTATTGCATTAACGATTTTTACATACATGGATTCGATATGTGTTTATTTGATTTTCAATGTCAAGAGTGTACAAATTCAAATGGAAATGTTGAAAATCTAGGGGAGGATAATATAATACACCTAGCTAATAGTTTAGTTGAATTTCAAACCACACAATAAATGTGTTATTTATCACCGATTGGATACTTGGGTAATAATTCCCTGAGACATAATAATTTGTAGATCTGGTGTGTATGACATGTATAAAACCACTAATCCTTTCAAATGGACGACTACTCTGTGCAATTTAGGTTATTCTGTGTATAGCATGGAAATGTCATTATATTAAGATGGACTCTTGCATAAAAAAACTCTGAAATCAAGGATTTATTTATTAAATTGTCCAGGATTTTTTTTTTTTTTTTTTGGAGGTATAGGAAAGGATACTGAAGTAGTTGTTGATCTTGCATTATTGATCGGGTTTGACCCTGTTCCAGTTCTATGTGTGCATTGATAAACGATGATTATGTGGAAAGAGTACCAAAGTTTGTTTCGTGACATTTCTCAGGGAGACTCATGTACATTTGCAGGTATATGGCTTCATTTTATTGGTGTGGTGACTCATGTTGGTTTGCAGTCTTATGGATCAAATTTATACTGTTAAAGTTCTTAAGACAGAATGTTCATTAAAATTTCTTTTTTTTCTTTAAACACGGAAATTGATATAGTTCTTCTTTGATCTGTTTGATTCAGGTTTGTTTTGATTTATGGGGTAGTATTTATCCCAATTGGGACGTGGTTCCCTCGATCATATGAAGGAATGAATTTCGTGAAAAGGTTTTTGCTTTCTCATATCAAATCGAAGAACTCCTTCCATGGAATACTTGTAGTCCTTTCCAATTGACATTCATTAATAACTTATAAGAACCGCCTTCTCCTTCGTATTGAGGCGCTTGATAACCAAATGCCTCTTGAAATATCATGAGAAAGTTTTCTTGGAAAAGGTGTAGACGATGTGAATGAATAAATTCCTTGGACCGCGGAACATAGATTTGATTGAGAATATAATTAAAGGAGCCGGGAAGTCTAATAACTTATTTATATATCGAATGTATACATTGGGGAAATGTGACTATTTTACTTGACAAAGTATGAAATAAATCTTGGCTGACATAATGAAGTTGAATTTTAAATTCACTGACACAACATTTTTGTTGACAAGGTAATTGCATATTTCTCCTTAATGGTCATATGAAGAATCAAATGTGTTAAAATTTTGTATGCGTTTCCAATGAACCATGTTATTGTTACAAATGTGTTGGAGGAGTAATTAGAGAACCGAAAACCTAGAAAATTTGAGATACATAACACTATTTAAACAAATTAGAAAAAAAAAATTAAGTTGAAATGTTGACGTCGTACTGCACATACATATATTGATGGTAAAAGCACATGCACGGCTTCAACCATGTAGTTGTGGGTTCGACTTTCATAGATGGCATGTAAGATAACTCTTTGTGCAAGGACCACGAACCCAACATTGCCAATACTCGGGAAAATTTGTAAGCATTTAAACTTATGTTTTGGGTACTAATGCATACGTTGTTATAGGTTGTAACTGGAAAAAGCACGAAGTATTTTTACAACATGCTTACCTTTGCTTGAGTAAGTCAATTAGTCGACTTATGATGATTTATCAACTAAAAATACTATCATCATTATAGGTTGGCGATGGTGTTGAAATATAGCCTTTTTGGAGATTTACACACTTACCCGGCAACTAACAAAGTGGTAGACAATTTGGTGAAAGGGTCGACGGAGTATCCAAGTCATCCAACTCACAAAGAAGGGGGAACTACCATACACGACAGAACTACCCCACAAAATTACTATGAATGTTTGCTAACTTGATGTTGTTTCTGTGCTCATAGCTTGCATCTCTAGATAGTGGATGTTAAAGACTATAATGGCTTAGAATCTAAATAGCGAGCTAGCCCGAGAAACTCATCCAACACCAAATGGTTGAGACAGGTTAAATTGTCAAAACAAGGAATTACATATTTTTGTCTCTCATGTATAAATAACATAATGATCAACCAGTTGAGTTCCATTTTCAAAATACTAAAGGAGTCTGTGCATTTTGTTACATGAGTAGAACCTTCTAACTACAAGAAACTTAGAATTTCTTGACACAAATATTAGCCTTTATAAAAAATTTCCTTTAAGAGACTATATATAAATCATATATTATTTTTATTTTCTGACACAAATTCGTTCACGGGTCTTTCCAAACTAAGCTAAAGATGATAAGGAGGACAAGTATTCTCATTTTTCTTTTTTTTTAATAAATTGACAAGTGTTCTCATTGACTATCAAAATTTTAGGCAAATTTATGCATCATTGTTTGTTTGTTTTTCAAGATAATACTTTTGAGATTATCGTTCATCACTTAAATCAAATTAATATATTTAATTATTTTGAATTAAATATGTTTCTTCTTGATATTTTATTATTATACTTTCATTGCACTCTATAGGAACATGCATTACCACCTAATAGATACGGGATCTTAAGTATGTTTTAAGTGAACCCCAAATATATAATGAGCGGAAGAAATTATTTGTCTTTTGGAATTAACCAATCACAACTCCAAAAAAGTATGGTCTAATATTAAAATTTAGTAATGAGTGGTGGAAACTATTAGTGTTTTGGAATGAACTGATCACAACTCTAGAAAAAGTGTGCTCTAATTAATGTTGAAATTTTGTAAAGAATAAGTTTTAATGAATCAAAGAACAAGGAAATATAAGAATATGTGATATAATGAGATGTACTTTATCAATAATGCGACGTGATATGCATGCCGGTTGGACGTCTCGGTTTATCGAAGAAAGCTGAAGATTCGAAATATTTTAAGAAGCTTGCAACAATACTACGTTTTGTTATTTCTAATAACCAAATGCATGTTTATTTTAAAGATGTTCCATGAATTTGGGCCACGGGAGGAAGGGCGAAGCCCCGCCACACCAATCGGAAATCCCCTGCCTTGGACAGGTGCGTAGCACGGGTTACATACTAGTACTTAATTAAAATAAGAATCCTCCTCAAAGGAATTATTACATAAGAAGCTAGTTGGGAGCCTAGCAACAAGCCGAGCCCCAACACCCCTATGAATAGCAATACCAACCCTAGTAAAAAGAATGTTACCAATCTTAGAATTGGCATCATGACTAGCTAAACAGCTTCTTCAACCTCTTTAAAAAGACAACAAAATCATCCCCGAGTTCACCCAGAGTTGAAAAGGCCATGACCCCAAAATCGTATCCGTGCGCAGTGTACTTCTCCAAGTACTTCTTACATTTGCGAGTGATGGCAGCATTGATGACATGACCGGGTGTGAAGTTATTCCTACTACCGCTCGCAAAAAGGGGAGATCCCAGTAACATCAAAACACACATTACGCCATTCTCCCAGCTTGTACACTAATAAGTCTGCAGGTCTTAGGCCGGTGTTCTCATCGACAAGAAGCCCAATAACACCTCCTTCCTAGCAGCCACACACGATTTATAACAAATATCGGCCAAAACATCTCTTACTGTGTCGTGCCTCGAATTTAAGCCCAACATCACTAGCACAATGCAAAGCATGATCGCCAAAAACATCCATTTCCCTTTTGCATCTTGGACACAGGCTATTCTCCACAAATAAAGGAATACGAAGTCTATAGCAGAGGATAGCGCTGAACTGTCTCGCCCCTAAGCATTGGTTAAGCCCTTGGATGGGGATTGCCTTTAAGTAGTCTTGAGCATGAGCCACTTGTTACATTTCCACAAATTAACATCACGTAGACATGACAAGGTGAACTTCGTAGGGATCTCCTTCTTAACAACATCAAAGTAAGTAATTGCCAAAGAGTGCATGGGACGGGGGGCAATGTCATTGATGATGAAAGAAGAAGGGGAGATGCCACAAAAATCTTTTGTAAGGAAAAAAAAAATCTGGAAATGGTAAAGAAAACTACTACTCCCTCTGTCCTAAATTTTTTGTCCTCTATTCTATTTTCGTCTGTCCTAAAATACTATCCAGCTTCTGTTTATAGTAATATGTTTTAGTCAAACTCTCAAATATATCCTTCAAACTTTTACAATTATAAGATTATTTTAAATATCACCAATCTAAATATTAAATGATATTTTCCTCAATAGGAAACAAATCTACTAAATCAATACATAAAGATTTTTATTTTTATCTTCTATTTAAATATTTCTATAAATATTATAATTACCAATGTATTTTTCTTACATACTCCATATGCTCCTTTTAATTTTAGTAATAATATATCATTTAATAAGGGTAGTTTTGTACACTCCTTCAGTCTCCTTAAATTCTTGACTTAGTCAAAGCGGACTAAAAATTTAGGACGGAGGGAGTATATTAATTTTGCATTTATGATTAAAATAAAAAAAATTAATTCAACATATTTATGGAATAAAATAATAAAATTTGTATTTGTTGAATCTTTTATAAGGAAAAAAATCTATAAATGACTATATTAATTTTTAATATTAATGATAAACATCTACAAAAAATTACTATATTAGTTGATATTTTGAATTAATATTTATGTTTAGAGTATCCGAAAAAATTTAATTATAAACATGAACACAATCTTACGGGGTCTATTAATACATTTAATTTACTAATATAAACAAAGCCAATGGTTAATATGGTAAAGTTAAATTAATATTTATGTTTAGAGTACCTGAGCTTTTGGTCGGTAACCTAGCGACAAGTCATGCTCCAACACCTCTTTGAATTGCAACGCCTAATCCATAAAAAATAAAATCTAACAACAATTAATATTTATATTTCGAGTATCTAAAAAAATCAAATTCATATTTATATTTCGAGTATTTTTAATTAAAATCTAACAACATCTAAAAATTACTATATTAATTAATGTATTAGATTAATATTTATATTTCGAGTATCTGGAAAAATCAGATTAATTATCTAGAAAAAGATTTTTATTCCTAGACTAGACTTATAGAATATGTTATATATTCTTTGCACGAAAAAATATTGCTACAATTAATTGCGGCTATCCAAAAGCATAACATATATACCAAAAAAATATAAAAACTGCATAACTTTTATGGTGTTGATTATTATGTGTTTCCTAAAATAGTTTTTCTTTTGTGAAATTTCTCGGTTATTGCTCTCTATATAAAGCAGTCGCCCTGATTGTCTTCACCTAGCTTTTTCTTTTCCTGTTGCTGGGGTTTTGATTTTTCTTACCCTATTTTTTTCAATCTATGATTTTATTGCCTAATCTTTTGTTGTTGTTGTTGTTGTTGTTGTTGCAGCATGTACCCTCAAATGAATGATTATTTTGGGCAACCGGTTGCTGTTGATGTTGGTTCTTTTGGAGCTTTGTGGTGGTAATAATAAACTATCATAAGGTATACATTAACTCGCAAATATGTTAACCGATGACTATCGTACACCGATCGAGATCTCGTTTATGCAACACGATAAACATCCTAATACTCGACGGGTTAATCATTTTTTTTATTCAATCTTTGAATGGTATGTTCGAAAATTTTAGTTTTGTTGCGTTTGAGTGGATAATACAGAGAATAAATGCTTAAATTTGAGTCAATGTTAATCCTTTTTCGGGATTTTTCAAGGTCTCTCAAAGGGAAAAAGTATACATTTGAAGATGTACCATTAATACAATTAGCTTCCTTGATCTTTAAAATGGATTTTTTTAATAGCTAACTGTATTATGCTTAGTGTTCTCATTTCTAATGTTAGATGAAGTATTGCCATGTCCACAGAGGCGGGAACAATTACGAGTAAAAAAATCGATTTATATTTTTGGATCATATTTAAGGTAGAAAAAATCTATTAATTATTATTAATATCATTTCAAAGGATTTAACCCGTTATTGTGAGTTAAAAAAAAATCCAATAAATATAGAGTAAAAAAATCTGAATTATATTTTGGATCATTTTTTTGGTATAAAATCTATGAACTACGAAAATTGTTTAGGCTAAATTTTCAAATTAATTTAAGGTGAAAAAAAATTAAATTTTTTTTGAATTAATTTAAAGTAAAAAAAAAGAACCTTAAATTAATTGTAGTTTTGAGTTATTTTAGGATAAAAAACCTTTAAAGTAAATATCCATAAATAAAGTGATTATCCAAAATTATAAAAATCACTTACAAAAATGTATTGAATCTTTTAAGATATTGATTTGATATTGTTTCCTACATAGAATTTATTTTTATGGAAACCAGAATACCGGGCTCGACTACTTTTTGGCCTTTTTTATCCTACACTCAAGCTTTTCTTTTGTTTTTAAGGTAGGTGATCAATACAAAGTATCTCTCAGAATCGCTAATTTCCATTATTCGTGACGAGAAAATAATGATGTATATGGGGGAAAGAAGACGTAATATAGATGCCAAACCTATATCATCTGTAACGAGTGAAACGAGTGAACAAGGATGTTGTAATTGATGTTAATAAAAAGTGGAGACGAGTAGGAGAGTTTTTCTTTTCATTTTTACTTACTGTTGTTGATTGTCTAACAATATCAGATGATTTTATTTATTTATTTATTTTCATTTTGGTAATGATAGTCTGATTCGATGAATTAATAACGCTCTAGCAATGTCCAAACAAGAGCTTATTGATGCCGCAAAGAAGCGTATGGATGAAACTGATCAGGCTATATTATCGATGCTGGAAAGAACATTATGCACAAAAATGATCAGGTTATCGAGCGCTCAAAACAGGTGCAAATTCAGTTTGGTGCTTTTCATTTTCTTGGCATTAATGGAAATTAACATTTTCTTGCTTCATTAATCAACATTTTCTTGCCAATGTATTTTGCTTACAACTCTATTATTGTATGTTTTCTCTTCTTTCCTCACAGTTACAAAATTGGAAAGTAAGAAGTCATCAAATGGAGTAGCTAACGAGGGGAAAAATCAAATTTACGCAAGATGCATCGATGACTGAATATGTCATATCCGCAGTGAATTATGTGTTTGTTGCCCCTGGTAGGATAGGGCCAGGTAATTAAAGGGTGTGACTTATTTTTCCGTGGAGGCTGGCCAGGCCAGACATCTCCAAGAAATAATTTAATCGTATCAGTGGAATCTGTCCAAGTTGGTGGTGGTCATGAAATCACTATAATTAGTTACTTTTATTTTCTTAATTCTAATCTGATTACTACACGGAGATTGGTTACAAACACTTTCGATGTACACTGGTTTTCTTAATTTAAAGATGGTCTTAAGCTTTTTATAAGACCATTAAATTTTGTTTTGGTGTCGTCCGACACGAGTACACGAACTAATAATAATTCAGCTCATGTTTCATTTATTTTTCCCATTAAATTCCGTGAAATATGAATCCGTCTACCTTAAACAAATATAAGTAGTAAAACAGCTATGAATTTATTAGATGATCCATGGTGTACCAACCGTGAAACTAAAGTTGAGTCAGAGCACAGTGGAACATGAATCTTTGTCATCTGGTTTAATTAATTTTTTGTGGTGGTGAACATTGAAGTTCAGATGCTGTTGCTACAAACCGTAACTAATCTGGAAAAGGAGGTAAAAACACGAATACAAATAATAATTAAAAGAAGCATGTTTGTATTGATATGGCACTGCGACTACCATAAGAAGCTAAGGGAATGGTGAATTACAGGCTTTGACTAAACTCCAGGTCATGGCGAATTACAGGCTTTGACTAAACCCTGGTCTGATGTCTTGATTTCCAACTTTGAACAAATTCAATAAAGGTGACTCCGAGAGATTCACGAACATGGAAGAAAAGTGCACCAAAAAATGAACTGCATCTTGTGTGTTTTATGGTAGATTTTATTTTAACATGAAAGAAAACATAAGAAAACATAATTCTGATGTCACATCCATTTGACGTTACTACAATGTTCTGTTATATGATTTGCCATATATTTTGCCACATCTACTAAATTTGCGTATTACACTGTTTTGATACGATAACATGAATCTTCTTCAACATAAATAAAAAATATGAACTAAGAATTACATGGGCGTTTGAAAAAACACCAAGTAATTTTCCATATTTTAAATGTGCATATGGTTTTTTTTTTTTTTTTTTTTTTTGAGAACGAGAAACGTTGGTAAATTACTTCCAATTAGTTAGGGACTTGGGGAATGTTAGTTGTTTCTCATAAAAGTAGGTAACAGTTTGTATGAATGCAAGTACATCTGAGTAAGTACACTGGAAAGCCTATCACCACAGACACTTTATGAATGTGCAAGCTGTAGTATTTTAAATATTTCGATTAATGGTATTATTTTACTTTACAAGAGACGTTACCAACAATCCCTACATAACAAAACCAACAATAAACTAAAATTGTGACCAGCATTTAGGAAAAGAAAAAAAGTAAAAGAATCTATAGCCAATTTAGATTCTCTTTGCCAATAAAAGTACTTCAATTATGTAACACAATGAGAAATCCTTACAGTTAAAGCAACAATCACGAGTAATCAAACAGGACCATTTTATGGATGTTCTAGATGCAAGGTAGAGCATTATATATGGGAGAAAGACCATTGTGCAGCTGATGTACAACAGAAGGGAAGCAGCGCAAAGTGGCCAGTAACGCTTTAATTGTTAAGAGTGCAATATTACCTATTACAAGGACCTACAAAAGTTTTTTTTATGGAAGCAAAAGACTTCGAATGTTGATAAAGGTCGATGAGAAAATTTTTACATAACATGGAAGCAACAGAAATTATGCAAATGTTTATAGTAAATGCAGTAAATACAAGGAAATTAGATAAGTGTTATTTATAGAAATGGGACGCCATTTTAATGGAAAACCAAATTTATCAAAGATTGAATTTTAATAAATGAACAATTGAATAATGGTTTTTTTAGTGTGGACAATCAGTGTATATCCTTGATTGCATCTTTTTTTACGGGAGGCACTTCATCTATTTTGTACTATTTAGAGAAGGAAAGTTATTTTATATTAATATCATATACTCCCTCCATTTTTGGAAAAGAGATACTATCACTTTTTCTATAAATGGAGGTAGTATTGTTTTAGCGTCTCTAATATCAAATATTTATTCAACTATATAGTGAGTGTAATTTTTCATTTAATTACAAGGACTTGGAGCCTCAAAGAACAACTGAGATGGTCGCTTAATTTTTAATGCAAGTATATGAGGAAAAAATATATATCATTGCATTTCGTTGGTTACATCTTCCTTAACGGGAAGCACTTAATTTGTTTTGCACTATTTGGAGTTGGCAATCTGTTTTATAGTAATATCGTGTATTCTTTTAGTGCCTCTAATATCACATGTTCATTCAAATATATAGTGAGTGTGATTTTTCACCTGCAATCTATTTTTAATGCAAGTATATGAGGAAGAAATATATATCATCTCATTTCCTTGGTTACATCTTCCTTAACGGGAAGCACTTAATTTGTTTTGTACTATTTGGAGTTGGCAATCTGTTTTATAGTAATATCGTGTATTCTTTTAATGTCTCTAATATCATATGTTCATTCAGATATACAGTGAGTGTGATTTTTCACTTAACTACAGGGAATTGGATCCAGGAGGAACAGTTGAATTGGCCGCTTGATTCTTAACGCAAGTATATGATTTCTGAAGAAAGATATATATCGGTGCATTTCCGTGATTACATCATCTTCGACGGGAAGCACTTCTTATACTTTGAAACATTTAAAGTTTGCAATCTATTTAATATCAATATCATATTATTTTAGTGCCTCTAATATTAAATATTTGGACAACCATATAGTAGGTGTGATTTTTCATTTAACTACAGGAGGTTGGTGATAGACGCATTTATGTGTCTATATTAGTCTCAATTCTCTGTAATGTTAGTACTCGATTTTACGCTTATTTTGGTATTTTATGTGTTTGTAGGTGTTTTTGGAGAAATAAGCTTTTGCGGGAAAATTGGTTCGAAAAGTGGTATTTGCGCTCGTGGGAGAAAATTATTATTCGGACTCTCAGTTTGGATAAGGGGCGCCTCAACTACTAAGGGGAATCCACTGCTATTTGCACCCCAGATGAGTTATTCACACCCCACTGCTATGGGCAGCCAACAGAAGGATAAGGGGACACCATTGTCTCCCTCGTTTGAAACACATTTTGGCGGGAAAAATAAGTTTTCACCTGTGAAAGTTTGATCGGATTTTGGAAGAGTTTAAACGAGATTCAATCACAGATTATCACTTGGATGGACCTGTTATGGATTAACAAAGTTAATATGGGTGTTGGGTTCGAGTAAATAGGGCTTGATCATCGGTTTTCAGTTAAACAGGGGCGGATTGTTTTACCGAGTTTATGGACAAGATTTACTCGGGTTTTCTCGCTGGATTAGATTCTAATTGGCCTGTTAGGACAACACAGGGATGGTAAGAGATTTGTAAACGTAAAAAAGGAAGATTTCACGTAATCTCGGTAACACAGGGAAGGTACAATATTCTCGGAATTTTGATTCTATTACAGGGAAGTTACGTGTAATACAGGGGAAGATATTGTCCCTGTTTATTTGTTTCTATCAAATTGGATATGTTTTCGGGAAATAATACAACTAAGACGCGTAAAGAAATCCTAAAAAAGGGATTATTCCCGGAACTTGGAAAAGAAGAAAACGAGGATTTTCTCGAGATATTTTGAGGCCTGTGGTGTATATAAAGGGGGTATTCGAGTCCCAGAAGGAATACGGAGAGTTTGGGGTGAAGCAGAGGCATAAAATCACGCTGCAGCAGCAGAGAAGAAGAAGAAGATAGGTTGCATTTACACTTCGAAGTGTCGTTCAAGAACACGAAGAACGACTCTCGGGAGCAGACTTAAATTCAAATGACAAAGATCTTAAATTCAACGACAAAGTGTCAATCAACTATCGTTTTCTTTTGGCAGTCTTAGAAACTTGTAATCGGTAACGCTTGTAACACCAATACAAATAAGTTACAAATCTCTCGTTTTCATATATATCTTCAATAAAAACACCTTTTGAGCCATGTTTCTATCTTTTGGGTGCGTTTTGAGCATGAGGAGCTAAACCCCAACACTGGGATGACGGAGGAAGCCAAGTTCACAATTGTTTGGTAACTATAATTGATTCTTATGACTTTTTGCATTGATTTTTAATCGATTTATGATTTTCATTGATTATTTGTGATTTTGTTTGATAGTGTATGCTTAGTCTAAGAACTTTTGATGCACTATGCTTACGATTTACATCTAATGCTTTAAAAAATCTACTTTCGGCAAAGAAATAGAGTCTAGAAAAGAGCTAAAATTATTATGAATCATTGTATGAACCAATTGATTGTGAAGTTTGGTGGAATCCTAAGTCCCAGTATCTCTCAACATTGTTAAAATCTTTTTGTTAGTTTTAGTATTTCTTTCATTAAGTCCTGAAATCAACAACTTCCCAAGTCCGAGCGAACGATACTCTACTTACCACAATTAAAACTACATCAGTTTTTGGCGCCGCTGCCGGGGACTTGTAATTAGGTTTAGGTTTTAGGTTTTGTATATATTTTTATTTTATTTTTTTAGATTATTCTTTTGTTCTATTTTACGTCTTTGGTATTTTTGTCTTTATTGTGCAGGTTTTGCTTGAAACGGAAGTTGAAAGGTTGGACTTGCCATAAAAGGAGAAAGCCGAAGATTTTATTTTTAAGGACTTTTATTTTTGGTAGTTTCTTTATTTATTTTTGGACTTGTAATTTTCTTGTATATATTGTTTGTGTTTATTTTAGTACTTTATTTATATAAAAAAAAAAAAAAACACTGCACACACCAATTGCATCTCGTCAGACTACCGAATTTAGGAAAACTAGTGGATTAGTAAGTTCGAACCCGTGCCTTGGGCCTTATGGGAGTTACCAAACAAAGTCCACAAACCTCACCCTCGTACCTTTGGGTATATTTCGCTGTAGGTAACCCAAGCTTACCTAAATTAGTTAGCCCAGCATTTGCATGTGCACGATTTTCTTGCTTCACTAGTATTACTTATATTTCTGTCGAAATGGTGAAGGAAAATGTGGATGAGGTCCCAGTAAAAACCCTTAGGGATCGTTTGAACCCGTCTAGGGTAGTGCGTGACCCAGGTGTAGTTCCACCGTATTCTACGGTCCAGTTTGATATAAGACCTGAGACTATTGGCATGTTACGTAAGTTTAGGGGATTAGAGAATGAGAACCCGTATACCCACATAAGAGACTTTGAAATGATTTGTGACACAATGAACTATCCGAATGTCTCCAGAGATGTGCTTAGGTTACGTTTGTTTCACTTCTCTCTCGTATGATAAAGCCAAGGAGTGGTATCATTTTATTCCCTCTAAAACAATTACCACCCGGGATGGTATTGTAGAGGCATTTGTTAAGAAATTCTACCCACACCATAAGACTGCAGTCAGTTCTATGCGTCTATCCAAACCTTTAAGCGAAAACTAGGTGAAAAACTTCACGATTATGAGAAAGGTTTAGTGAATTGTTATACCAAGAAACCACATCACGGCTTTGAAAAAGCCCACATGGCCCAAATTTTATATGAGGGCCTTGATAGTGAAACCCGTATGCAGGTAGAAACAATTAGTGGTGGAGAATTTACCAATCAAGACCCAGATAAATGTTTCGACGAATTCATCGAGTTAGCCGAAAAAACTAGGCAATGGGCTTCAATGAGAGAACCAGAGATACCTAGAAATCCTATTCATAGGATCGATAGAGTTGATTATGGGTCAGACATTCTTAGGCGTCTAGAAGCCTTAGAAATGAATCAAGGGTCACACCATGCTAGATACGAAGAGCAAGCCCATGCTCTTTATAACAACTCTAGGTTTGAAAATCGTCAGAAATTTGATCCATATTCTGATACCTATAACCCTGGTTGGAGAAACCACCCGAATTTCTCTTGGTCTAAGGGCCAGAGTCAAGGCCAGTCTAGTAATTTTCAGGATTCCTCGAGTTTTGGGTATACTAAGAACCATTTAGGGCCAGATCAATATCAGAACCTGTCAGATAAAAAAATCATGAGCTTAGAAGAGTCTATGGCCATCTTATCTCATAACAATGCAGAATTTAAGCAAACGGTTGAGAAAGGTTTACGGGAAAACTCTCGAGCTATTTCGAAACTAAAAATCAAAGTTAGCATAATTGTAGAGCTTTTGAGCGAAAGAGAGAAAGGCAAGTCACCAAGTCAACCACTACAAAATACTAGAGGAATTCATGAAGTATCCTCTAGATAGGAAGAGTTCAATCATGTGAACTCTGTAACAACCCTTAGGAGTGGTAAAACGGTAGACAATAAGGTAGCCATGCCTAATAGTGGACATACTTTGTAGATCCACCTTCTAGTTCCCATTCTAGTTCCCAAGATGAGCCCTTAAGGAACCATTAGTCAAGAGACCGATAAAATTTCTAGTGATGCCCATGTGGTTCCCGATAGGTCTCATTTTGTGCCCAGAGCTCCATATCCACAGCTGTTAGTTCCAACAAAGAGAGAGTCGACTTTCAACGAAATAATGGAGATTTTTAAGCAGGTAAACATTAACATCCCTTTACTAGAAGCAATTAGGCAAATGCCTGCTTATGCCAAGTTCCTTAAGGATCTTTGTACACGAAAGCGTAAGCTTAATGTCCATAAGAAAGCCTTTTTAGCTGGTCAGGTAAGTTCAATTGATAGGTGTAGAATACACCGTATTTAATATCTAGTATTTATGCTTTCTTTGCGAGTTTTCTTGTAAATTATGTATCTTATGTTTACTTTTGAGTTTATTAGGTGCAATGGAGTCATTTGGAGCAAAAAGAACAATTGGAACTCGTTCAAATACAAGATTTCTACTTTTCATTGTGTAGAGGACGAGAAGATGAAGACGATGGCGAAAGAACGGAGTCATTCTGAGTTCGTATGAAGAAGTTATGAGCAAAACAAGAACTCATAAGCAAAAAGGGCAATTTTGTCATTTCCAGGGTGAACACTATCCGGAGTCCGAGTAATGGTTAAGGGACAGCTCTTTTGGGAGGAATACTAAACGCAGTCCGGGTAATGGTTAAGGGGCTGCCATCAGGTTATCCCTTATCAAGGTGACCAGGTGTTGAACAACTGACCCTATTTCTACACCCTGAAATCGAGAGACCGTCCTTCATTCACCTGAACCTGATATTGAGAAATAAATCAGTGGAAATGGCGTTCGATTGAGGAAATTGGTGAGGAGTAACTCGCAAATTTGACGCTGCTTGTGGTGGATCTGAAATGGAAGAACATTGCTGTTGAATGGTGCTGGTGGATATAAGGGTTCTGAGATTTGAGATTTCGGTAAAGAGAAGAACAAGAAAGTTAGGGTTTGAAGAACAGGGCGCAAGGAGAAATTGTTGGCACAGTTTTGTGGTCTGAGATAGAATGGGTTTGGTTGAAAGGAACTGCAGATGGAGAAACAAGGTTTAATCGAAGAATGAGATGATTCAGATGAAATTCGAGATGGCAGAGTGAGTTTGGTTTGATTTTGATGAGAATAAATTGGGAATTTAGGGTTTGTTGTTATGCTCTGAGGTCGACTGAAGAAGAACAGAAGATGGTGGTCATTGTAATGGGTTCGAGTTCATCTAATTGAATCCGAGGTAATTAGAGATTGGGGATTGGCTGTTTGAATTACTGAGATGGCTGCTGTGAACTTGGTTTGAGAATGGTGGTGATTGTCACAGGAAATAACTGAGTTGAGTTGAGGAAACAAGGAAATGGAGTTGGTGATGGAGGAGGCAGTGAAGATAATCAAGAGTGAGTTGTTGCCTTGGAGGTTGCTGTTGTTGCATAATGGGTTTGCAGGAGAATCGAAAGCGAGAGTGAAGCTAAGCTTGTGTGTTGCGCTTAAGCTACATGCATTGGTGGATGAATTTCCAGAAAGGGCATTAATGCAGAAGGGTATGAGCTGAGCATTTGGAGCTGAGTAGTGCAAGCTGCAGGGAGGTGGTTAATGGGCAGGTAGAATTGCAGAAGGATAGAAGCCAAGGTGGTAGTTCTACAGTGCTGACAAGGTATTTGAGTTAAGCTGGAATTACAGGTGCTGATTGGAGTCGAGTCTAGGCAGTGGCGCTGGAGATAGACTGTGAATGACTGAATTGGTGATGTTGAGTAGGTTGGGTTGCAGCGGTTGAACTGAGCTGATTTGAGTTGCTGATGAACTGAAACTGGAGGTTTGTGTTGCACCACCATGGCACAACAGTTAAGAATGGAATAGGCAACATGGCTCAAGCCTTTACAAAGACCTCCGCAACTATGGCGCCTACTTTGTATAAGGAGATGGATGAAATATTGAGCTCGAGGGACAGTGGCTATGAACTGTTGGCATGACAAGTTGGAAAGAGGCTGATGTTGTTGTCGGTTTGCAAGTGACTGTTGCGAGTTAACTGATACTGGTGGTAACTGAAGTGATGTTGGTTTATGAGAAGCAAGTCATGGAGGTGGAATGCATTGAGCCGGAATGGGTGAGTTCAAGGAAGTGGATGTGCACATGAATCGCACTCGGAATGTTGCGGTGGTGGATGCTTTGTCGCCATTATGGCGTGCTTGAATGAATGGCTTTGGTGATGGCATTGAACTGAGAGTGGCAGTAGAATGGAATGTAGTTCAGTTGCAGGTCATGGGTTCAAATGGAATGATGGAGCAGGCCATTGCTAGTGCAGGTCATGGTGCCGGTGAAGGAATGTGATCTGGCAATGGCTTGATGACCAGGATTGAGGTTGCTGAGATGCCTTGCACCGCAGAGTCGGCAGATGGAATAAGGAATTGGTAGCCGGGGCCATGATGGTCGGCGGTGAAGTAATGAAGCACAATGATAGTGCGGAACAAGTTAAGCCTTGCAATGGCTCGTGCCGAATCTGTTTCAGCCAAGGCGGATTGTGACTCAGTTTTACCCCTCTGACTGACTCCAGCTGACTCACCCTAACTCTTCCTGACCGAGTTGACTCGGTTTGACTAGCCGAGTTGACTCGTTGACCCCTAGATGACTCGGTCCTGACCCGTTGACCGATGACCGGGCGGACTTTGCCGGTCACCTGAGGTACTTTCCGGCGACTATTCCGGCGGGATTCCGGCCATAATCCCAGTTTTCCGGCGAGCGTTTTTGGGACAATTTCTACACGGGTTTCTCTCCATGGTGGGCCGGGTGAATTTCCAACTAATGGACTTGAAGACAAAACCTAATTTTGGAAGGAGTATCCTTTATGGAAATTGAGGAATATATAAAAGAGAGGACTTCTATCTTTTTGAGGATTATCTACCACGTTTTATTATTATCTCTACTTTATTCTAGGGTTTAGAACCATGAAGTCTCTTCTCTTTCTTCTTGTTATGAACTCCTTGAATATGAGTACCTAATTATCTTTTGGTTATGGAATAGTTGGATTTCACATAATATGATTCTTTGATTCAATATATTAGTTTTGTCTCATATCTATCGTTTGCAATTCTATGAAAATATTGTTTTATGATTGATTGATTGTTTTGTCAAGTTGCAAATTGGTAGAACTTCTAATCACATCTATTGCTAGTTTAGGGTTTATTATACGCAAAAGTGATATTCCTTGGATACAAGTAGCATAATATGATTATAGTTTGTAGTGATATATTCTTATGATCATATGTGAATCGTAACCTTTGTTAAATTGAATTAGTGCGCTTTCCACGTTCAATTGCTTTGATTGGCCTGATTTCATAGAACTTAACGCATCTAGGGAATTAAACTTGATTAGTGCTTTTACACGTTAGGTTGTTCCTTTAGGTAGAATTCATATTCGCATCTTTTAATGTGTTTGTTGATGACATGAGGAGATTTGCGGGATATTCTTGCGATCAAGGTATTCTAGGGTCTTTGATAAAAGTTGAGATTAAAAATCAATTCTAGTTATTGTGAAAAGCATGTTAGTGAATGAAAACGAAATCCTTAACCAATATCTCTTCTATCTTATTTGTTTGCTTATTTGTTTATTTGCTTTTATCTTATTTTAGTTTATAAAATCACAAAATCTCGGTATTTTATATAGGAAACCATAACATATTGACAACCTAGACCTCTCTCGTGGGATCGATCCTTTCTTGCCCTTGCTATATTTATATTTTGAGTAGTAAGAAAGTGTAATTATATTTGTGTCGCTTACGACACGTCAAATTTGGCGCCGTTGTCGGGGAGGCAAATGGTTGTTGATTGTTTTTGGTTTCTTATTTTTGTATTTAGTTTTTGTTTTATTTTTCTTATTTTCCGGGTTTTAACCTTGGTTTGAGAATCTTATTTCAAAGCTTATTTCTATGGAAGGAGCATATTGGAACAACGGATACGGGTTTCAACCTCAACAATACGACAACTACCAATTCCATGGGTATAATCAAAACCAATTCATTGGTTATGACCAATATTCCATGGAACCTTATGGTTTTCCTCAACAACCTTATGGCGGGTACGTGTGTGAACAACCACAAGGATGGGAGGATTCTTATGCTCTTGAACAAAAAGTCTCTAATTTTATAGATCAAGTTTCCACCTTTTTACAAGAGGAATTTCAAAAAGCAAAAGAGACTATAAACGAGCAACTCCAAGAACTTCGTGAAGGTATGGCTAGCTTGCGAAGAGGCATTGATCAATACAAGGAAGATATGGATAATTCTAATGTGCATATGGTTTGTGATGAATATTTGATTGATGCTAATGTTGAAAAAGGCCAATCCTTGGGCACTTTCGTTGATAATTGTGTAGTTAACTCAACTCTTGATCTTAATAATGATCATTCACCTATTCAAAAGGATGAGTTAGAGATTAGCACCACTAAAATCAGCGAGGAACAATCTTATGTTGACTATGATAGTGACGGTGATTATGATACATTGCTTGAAACAACTCATGGTGACATCTCCGAGGAGTCTTTTTGGGATCAAGATGAAGACGAAGAGGAATATGTCGACACTTGTGTAGATTACTCAAGCATTGATCTTAATAATGATCAAGAGCCTATTCAAAGGGTGGAGCTTGAGGATGATGCATTTTTGAGTGTTCTAAAAAGGTTTCTTATAATAAAATTTGGATCCGCAAAAGAGTATGGGCCTTACAACAAAAAGGAGGAATATGTTGAGAATGAGACCGGTATGACCAATATTGTGGAAGACCCAATTGAACTTGTGAATGATTGTAATGATGATGTTTATGTCGATACTTTGGTTAAGGCAGAAACGGACGAAGAATGGTTGCAAGGTTTGATAGAGGACCATGATATACAAGAGGTGAATAATTCACTTGAGTTTTTCAAGGATGAAGAGGATTCCGTGATACAAGAGATTGTGCAAGGTTTATCTAACCCTTTGCCTATTGTTTCTTCTCCTTTACCTCTTATTGGTTTGAATGTATGTGCTTCGAGAATATTGTTGGATGACTTTGTTTCTCGTTTTCCGCCATTAGAGATACTTGATTCTCATACTATGCAGGTTATGGAACAAGAATCCGTGGAAGTACCCGACTTCTATATTCTTTATACACTTCCAAGTGTAGACAAGAATAAGTGTGGGGGAAGCTTTTATCGGTTCATAGCTTCACTTTTGCTTTATTATACTAATATTTGTGTGAAGCTAGTGTTTGCAAAACAGGTTCTATGGAAGGATCCCCAACTTTTCCGATTATTGGTGTATGGGGAATGAATCTTAAAAGAAGCTAAGTCGGGCCGTCGACTTTAAAACAAGCGCTAAGTGGGAGGCAACCCACCGGTTTTGTATCTTTATCCTTATCTTTTTATTTTTATGCATTTGCTTTTATCTTTATTTTCTTTGTTTTTGCATATTATTTGCGGAATTTCCCACCTTGGACTTTCTTTGGACGATTCAATTTTACATTGAGGACAATTTAAAGTTTAAGTGTGGGGGAGCATTTATATGTTTTAGTTTGTTTTAATCATAAAAAAAAAATCAGAAAAATAGAAAAACCAAGAAAAATTTGTGCTTTTTGAACTCCGAAATATAGAAACTTGTGCCTTTAGGATGACACCATTAGTGGATGGAATCATTTTGAATGCAGGAGTTGAGGACCATTTAACTAAAAGGGAAGAATATAGCTCAGAAATCACAAATTAACATGATAGTTGTTACCATATCTCGGAATATCACCATATCACATTCTATTTTTATTTTTCCATATTTATCTATTGTTCTCTAAGTGCTTTGGTGGGTCACTAAACATCGACGTGTTATTACTGCTAGGATGAAATAGAGTGGTTGAGTTACAAAAAAAAAAAAAAAAAAAAAAAAAAAAAAAAAAAAAATATATGAAAAAAAAAGAGAAAAAAAAAAAGGACCGATCAATTAGACCAAAACGGAATAAAAAGACACTTGGGAATAGCAAGATGTGTGAAACGTAGTCCCCGTCTCCGCGCCTAAACAAGCGTGGAATGCAGGATCCAAGGCAACTATCATGTACTTGCTGACAAGAAGCATGCGCTTGGATCCAAAAGATCTAATCATGCCGTCTAAAAAAAAAAGAAGAGAAATTGGATCCAGTTTGATCCAATCATATATAAAAAAAAAAAAATTATTATTATTATTGTGTTGAATAAAGTCACTTTTGGTTCCCTTGTATATGCCAATTGATTTGATTTAGCATTCAAGACAACAACAGCTCAATCCAATAGGATTAGGTTCATCTTAGCAAAGGACCTTCGTGACAGATATGGGAAACATCGAACACTTGAGAATATTCGCCAACATCTACATCTATATCCATCTTCTTAATCTTTTCATTGTGATTGTGGTTTGTTAGTTTCCGAGTATTGTGGCTTGTTCGACTATCTAATTAGAGTTTATTTACTAATATATGAATTGAATTTGCAAGGTACCTCCTCCTGTAGTCATTTTGGATTCATTCATTGATTTGTCACGAATAGACGGAGTTGAAATATAGGTTTTGTAGGTATATCTCTAGTAAACCTTCACGAGACTATAACTCGTCCACTAGGGACACCTAGGGGTTTAAAGGCTTGTTATTTATGCTAAAATTAACCGTAGCCTCGACGTCACGGAGTTGTTGTATTTTTATTTTTGTTTTGTTTGATTTGCTCGAGGACTAGCAAAGTCTAAGTGTGGGGGAATTTGATAGGTGTAGAATACACCGTATTTAATATCTAGTATTTATGCTTTCTTTGCGAGTTTTCTTGTAAATTATGTATCTTATGTTTACTTTTGAGTTTATTAGGTGCAATGGAGTCATTTGGAGCAAAAAGAACAATTGGAACTCGTTCAAATACAAGATTTCTACTTTTCATTGTGTAGAGGACGAGAAGATGAAGACGATGGCGAAAGAACGGAGTCATTCTGAGTTCGTATGAAGAAGTTATGAGCAAAACAAGAACTCATAAGCAAAAAGGGCAATTTTGTCATTTCCAGGTGAACACTATCCGAGTCCGAGTAATGGTTAAGGGACAGCTCTTTGGGAGGAATACTAAACGCAGTCCGGTAATGGTTAAGGGGCTGCCATCAGGTTATCCCTTATCAAGGTGACCAGGTGTTGAACAACTGACCCTATTTCTACACCCTGAAATCGAGAGACCGTCCTTCATTCACCTGAACCTGATATTGAGAAATAAATCAGTGGAAATGGCGTTCGATTGAGGAAATTGGTGAGGAGTAACTCGCAAATTTGACGCTGCTTTTGGTGGATCTGAAATGGAAGAACATTGCTGTTGAATGGTGCTGGTGGATATAAGGGTTCTGAGATTTGAGATTTCGGTAAAGAGAAGAACAAGAAAGTTAGGGTTTGTAGAACAGTGCGCAAGGAGAAATTGTTGGCACGGCTTTTGTGGTCTCGAGATAGAATGGGTTTGGTTGAAAGGAACTGCAGATGGAGAAACAAGGTTTAATCGAAGAATGAGATGATTCGGATGAAATTCGAGATGGCAGAGTGAGTTTGGTTTGATTTTGATGAGAATAAATTGGGAATTTAGGTTTGTTGTTATGCTCGAGGTCGATCAAGAAGAACAAAGATGGTGGTCATTGTAATGGGTTCGAGTTCATCTAATTGAATCCGAGGTAATTAGAGATTGGGGATTGGCCGTTTGAATTATCGAGATGGCCGTGGAACTTGGTTTGAGAATGGTGGTGATTGTCACAGAAATAACCGAGTTGAGTTGAGGAAACAAGGAAATGGAGTTGGTGATGGAGGAGGCAAAGAAGATAATCAAGAGTGAGTCACTGCTTTGAGGTTGCCGTTGTTGCATAATGGGTTTGCGGGAGAATCGTGAGCAAGAGTGAAGCTAAGCCGTGTGTTGCGGCTTAAGCTACATGCATTGGTGGATGAATTTCCGTAAAGGGCATTAATGCCAAGGGTATGAGCTGAGCATTTGGAGCTGAGTAGTGCAAGCTGCAGGGAGGTGGTTAATGGGCAGGTAGAATTGCAGAAGGATAGAAGCCAAGGTGGTAGTTCTACAGTGCTGGCAAGGTATTTGAGTTAAGCTGGAATTACAGGTGCTGATTGAGTCGAGTCTAGGCAAGTGGCGCTGGGAGATAGACTCCAATGACCGAATTGGTGATGTTGAGTAGGTTGGGTTGCAGCTGTTGAACTGAGCCGATTTGAGTTGTCGATGAACCGAAATCGGAGGTTTGTGTTGCACCACCATGGCACAACATGCTTAAGAATGGAATAGGCAACATGGCTCAAGCCTTTACAAAGACTCCTCTCGCAACTATGGCACTACTTTGTATAAGGAGATGGATGAAATATTGAGCTCGAGGGACAAGTGGTTATGAATCGTTGGCATGACAAGTTGGAAAGAGGCTGATGTTGTTGTCGGTTTGCAAGTGATCACAAGCGAGTTAATCGACATCGGTGGTAATCAAGTGATGTTGGTTTATGAGAAGCAAGTCATGGAGGTGGAATGCATTGAGCCGGAATGGGTGAGTCTCATGGGAAGTGGATGTGCACATGAATCTCGCACTGGAATGTTGCGGTGGTGGATGCTTTGTCGCCATTATGGCTGTGCTTGAATGAATGGCTTTGGTGATGGCATTGAACCGAGAGGGCAGAATGTAGTTCGGCCACAGTCATGGGTTCAAATGGAATGATGGAGCAGCCATTGCTAGTGCGGTCATGGTGCCGGTGAAGGAATGTGATCCGCAATGGCTTGATGACCAGGATTGAGGTTGCCCGAGATGCCTTGCACCGGCAGAGCCGGCGGATGGAATAAGGAATTGGTAGCCGTGGCCATGATGGTCGGCAAAGTGAAGTAATGAAGCACAATGATAGTGCAAAGAACAAGTTAAGCCTTGCAATGGCTCGTGCCGAATCAAGCTTTCACCAAGGCGGATTGTGACTCGCTTTACCCTCTGACTGACTCCAGCTGACTCACCCTAACTCTTCCTGACCGAGTTGACTCGGTTTGACTAGCCGAGTTGACTCGTTGACCCCCTAGATGACTCGGTCCCGACCCGTTGACCGATGACTCAAGCGGACTTTTGCCGGTCCACCCGAGGTACTTTCCGGCGACTATTCCGGCGGATTCCGCCATAATCCCAGCTTTTCCTGGCGAGCGTTTTTGGGACAATTTCTACACGGGTTTCTCTCCATGGTGGGTCGGGTGAATTTCCAACTAATGGACTTGAAGACAAAACCTAATTTTGGAAGGAGTATCCTTTATGGAAATTGAGGAATATATAAAAGAGAGGACTTCTATCTTTTTGAGGATTATCTACCACGTTTTATTATTATCTCTACTTTATTCTAGGGTTTAGAACCATGAAGTCTCTTCTCTTTCTTCTTGTTATGAACTCCTTGAATATGAGTACCTAATTATCTTTTGGTTATGGAATAGTTGGATTTCACATAATATGATTCTTTGATTCAATATATTAGTTTTGTCTCATATCTATCGCTTGCAATTCTCTCAAAATATTGTTTTATGATTGATTGATTGTTTTGTCAAGTTGCAAATTGGTAGAACTTCTAATCACATCTATTGCTAGTTTAGGTTTATTATACGCAAAAGTGATATTCCTTGGATACAAGTAGCATAATATGATTATAGTTTGTAGTGATATATTCTTATGATCATATGTGAATCGTAACCTTTGTTAAATTGAATTAGTGCGCTTTCCACGCTCAATTGCTTTGATTGGCCTGATTTCATAGAACTTAACGCATCTAGGGAATTAAACTTGATTAGTGCTTTTACACGTTAGGTTGTTCCTTTAGGTAGAATTCATATTCGATCTTTTATCAATCCTTCCAACCAAACAGCCCCTAAGTATAAAGACCCCGGATGCCCTACCATATCTTGTACGATTGGTAATCACACAGTTGATAAAGCATTACTTGACTTAGGAGCCGTGTTAACCTACTCCCGTACCATGTGTACACCCACTAGGTCTTGGTGAGTTGAAACCGACTAAAATGACCCTACAAATAGGCGATAGGTCTCACAAAGTCCCTCGTGGTGTTATAGAGGATGTACTGATTGAGGTTGATAAATTTATTTATCCAAAGGGATTTTGTTGTTCTAGACACTCAACCTGTTCAGATCCTAGTGCTCAAATACCTGTGATTTTAGGCCGCCCATTTTTAGCCACATCTAATGCTATCATCAACTGTAGGACCGGGCTTATGAATATATCCTTTGGTAATATGACCACTGAACTAAATGTCTTTAATGTTAATAGACAACCTTCTGATGACTTGGAGGAAGTGAATATGATTAGCACTTTAGTTCAGGATCTAATTCAGGATAATTGGGACGACACTTTATTTGGTGATTCCTTAGATGAATTTAATGAGACAATTCTCTCAAGTCAGTTAGGTGACCAAACTGTCGAACTAGAGGAAACTCTCGAGTACTTTAAAGACTCTACGGACCGTGAAATTCAAGCCATAGTGCTAGGCCTTACGGAGAATAATGTTGACCCTAAGTTTGGGGGTAATGATCTAGAAGAAGCTCTTGAGTATTTTAAAGACTCCGAGGATCCGGAAATTCAAGCAATAGTTAGAGGTCTTTCTGAAAATACTGATTACCCTAAGTTTGGGGGTGATGATGGTCAAATAAAAGTCCTCAACTTAGGACTCGAGCTTAGTGTGCCTGAGGTATTACTTGAGTCACTTCCGACTCCTCAACCTGATCCTCCTGATACTGTCGAAGAGGAAATCCAACCACTAGAAACCCATAGTTCGGAAAAATCGGTTTGTCAAGACACTCATATGAAGCCCAAGTGGGCACCACAGAAAAACCCAGTTGTCTTGCAGGAAACCTCGAATGAGGATGTGCTATGTTTGTTAATTTTTCTGATTTGGTGCATTTGTCTTATAATTGTGGCAGTTTTATTTGATTTTGTTGACCCACAGTTGTTTCGACTATTGATATATGATTCGAAAGGTAATTAGCCATTTTGTGGTATTTAACGTCTGGATGAAGACGTTAAACTTAGCACTTCTTGGGAGGTAACCCATGCTCATGCAACACGGTAATATCTTTCCTTAAACTCTTTTTCTTCAAATGTGTAGTTGCAGGAAATCCCACAATACACCCCTCACTATATTTTGTTTAACTAATCCATTCAAAAGATAATAGATGAACAATTATGAATGTTTATTAATAACTTTCTTGAAATCTTTACACAGGAAAATGGAATTACACTTAAGAACTTACAAACATTCTCTCTGTTTCTCTCTCCTAATGACTTACCCTCCAATCCAAAAAGACCTCTCTACAACAAATTCACTCATCCCTTTATATAGGGTAATACATAGTGAATGACTCGCGAAGTGTCGCAGACGTACAAATATTCATACTCGCGACACTTCTTAACTTTCGCCAGATTTCATATCCTCCTATCGTCATCCAGTGCGTCATTTATATTTAACCCTCTGCGACTCACTCGCAATGTTGTTATCCGTTGTCTTCGCGAATTGTTGTTGTCGCGATATTATGATCCTACATCTTGGCGCTAGAAACTTGTGAACTAAGAAAAGATTGGCATAGAGATTTGGAGGAATTTGAATGCGATAATTTTCAAAAGATTTACTAAAAGAGAAATGGCTAGAAGAAGAAATGTACTTGAACAACCTGTGAGAAGAAGTGGAAGACTTGCTGGAGAAAGGAGAATTGAACAAGGAGAATCGTCAAGGATGAATATGAGAAATGATGAAGAAAATCATGTTCAACGTTTAATTCCTCCGATAGCAAATGAAACTGTGGATTACGATAGAGTAAGTGTACATACTTGGAGGTCGAATTCGAAGGATGAAAGGGAAGAAGAGCAGCAGTTGATGAATAACGGACAAGAAGGAGGAGACCAAGAAATGAATCTAGGAAATGAAGAAATCACAACATTGGAAACATTGAGACAAACAATACATGAAGAAAGGCGACTAGAGGCAGAAGAGCGAGCAAATTTGACAAGACAGAATCATGAATTAAGAATGGAAAATATGAGATTGCAAAATAGAAGATCGAGAAGCACTGCGAGATCGAGTTCAAGATCGACTAGGGAAGAAAGAAGGAGAGCCTTACCAACAGAAATTACAGAGGTAGAAAACCAACGGGAAGCACAAAATCTCAGCTCAGAACATCACGAAAGAAGAGAGGACGCAGAAGATCGTTATATTCCCCATCCCGAGAATTTCCAAGATGAGCAGAGTGAAGAAAATCATGGAACTAGGCGATTTCGGGGGCCAAATGATCCAAATTACCAAGGAAGAGCAATACTGCACGGAAGAGAAGCATTGAGAAGGCAAAAAGAGATTGTGGACGACATTGAGAAACATTATGCTGAACAAGCACGCTTAGCCCGCGAAAGAGAGAGAGTAAGAGCAGAAGTGGAAAATCAAGAGTTGGAAGAAGCAATCCGGCAGAATAATCACGACAACCGAGAAAGGAGGCGAGAACAAAATCGTGTCAATAGAAATACCAATGGAGAATACGAGAGGATACAGAGGAGAGTTGATAGAGAGCCCAGAAGAGAGAACGATAGATATAATGGTGTGCGAATTGATGAAAGAGACGAAGGAGAAAGTCGCAGAGAAAGGAGAGAAGAAAATAGTGAACAAGAAGGTCAAAACAGGCATGAACGCAGGAGGCGAGAGGCAGAGCTAAAAAGACCAGCAGAATCAAATCCTGAGGAAAATGAGCAAATCTTGAAAGAACTAGCAGAAATGAGAAAATTGTTAAACAGTAGGAAGGAAGGAGGAAGAAGACAGTTGGATGAAGCCATCGCAGAAGCTGCGAAGAATCCTTTCACACTAGAAGTGCAAATGGGAGGAATACCACCTAAATGCAATCTACCTGCATTAACCAACATTTTCGATGGAACAACCTGTGCGGTACAACACATCAAGGCTTATATGAGATGTATGTTACAATGGGAGAATCATGATGCCATATTGTGCAAATACTTCGCATCAAGTTTAATTGGAGAAGCATTGAAATGGTTTGAAGGATTACCCAGAAACACAATCTCATCATTCAACCATTTACAAGCTATTTTCTTGGGAGCGTATATAAGTAACAATTCCACGCGACCAGGAATTGAAGATGTATTCGGATTGAAACAAAGAGTTGGCGAGAGTTTAAGACATCCGACAATGAGGTGGAGAACAATGTGCAAAGTGAAATGGCCTAAGGGTAGAGGAAAGATATCTCATTTTATCATTTGTAAATGCTCTGTTCGCAACAAGTTTGTTATACATTCAAATATTTAGAATTAAAAATACGATTACGATGGCTGAGTTGTGAGAACTCCAAGAAGAATACATTGCTTTAGAAGAAAGACAAAATGAGATGGAATCGTACCCAGTTGCGAATACAAGCTCGAACGCTGCGAATGCAAGTTTGTTACCAAAAATTTTAAACTCAGTGGCGACCACTTCGCAAGGGCAACCGGAAAATAGAGGTTATGATGGACAGCAGAAAATAGTGGCTATGGGGAGCCGAGATCAGGAGGAGTTTGATAGAGAAAGGAACTACTACAACCGCGACAACAATAATAAAATTCAGAGATTGGATCATATGCAAGAAACTTATGGAGGACGAAGGCAGAATAATCATGGAGGGCCAAGACATCGCAGAGTAGTATGGGAAGAGATCGAATGCCACCACTAAACGCTAGTGTGGAAAAATTTGGGAAGCTATACTTGTAATGGAGGATGTACCTAAGCACCATGGAATGCAGGGGAGTGAACCACCACCAAGTGACAAGTCATGAATATTGTTCTTACCATCGCTTTCATGGGCATCTAACAAATGACTGCAGAAACATAAAGAGAATCATTCTCGAATGATTGATCATGGGAAGCTGCATCATTTTCTAAAAGATGAAGAGAAAGGGAAGAAAGTACTAACAACATCACCATCACAAATGCAAAGAACAGTTTCAAAAAAGGGAAAAGAAACATTCGTAATAGAAGTGGGAACAAAGGCCAAAAATCTATTTTGCAACTCCATCGTTCATTCATATCGTACAATTGAAGATTTTCACGATAACGTGCTTTGTAGAGTATATGCAAGGGATTTTCATAACAAAGAAGTGATGAACCTCGGCGAGAAAGTCGCAATTGAAAGAGTGGCGACTAAAGATTATTTCTTTCTCTCGCAGACGAAGTACCCAAAGGAAGAGAAGTACATGATAGCCGTGGTGGTGAGACTGGACATTAATCCAAGACCAGTTGATGGAGAAGATGACGAAGCGTAAAATTGTTGGGCAATCAATAGAATCCTAATCGATACTCGGAAGTTCGGTGAATATTCTTTTACCATACTTATAAGACCATGGGTGGAGAGGATGAGAATTTGATTCCTTCAACATACAAAATATACGGTTTTAACGGAATGCGAACAAACCTAAAGGAGAGGTTCACATGAGGATACCTTTACAAGGATTATCACCGATATTTTATTCTGCGTGGTTGACGTGGAATCTCCTTATAACGCATTAATTGGGCGACCATGGCTGCACGAAATCTTGGGAGTAGCATCAACATACCATCAATGTATAAAGTTTCCCCATCCAAATGGTATTGGAATTATAAAGGGAGATTGGAAGGAAGGTCAGAAATGTTATGAGGTGGACGTAGAGAGCTGCGAGGAGAGAAATGCTAAAAGGAAAGGTTGGAAACAGAATATCAAAGATGAACAGAGAAAAGAGAAGCTGATGGTGGATACTATAGAGATAAGAAATGAAGAAGCATCGCGAAGTGCCGCAAGAATAGGCGAATGTTACGATGCTGCAAAAATAACTGGTTGTAGTTCATCGCAAAGTGCCGCAGAAACATCGCGAAGTGCCGCAAATGAATGCATAGAAATACGCGAACATAATGATGAAAAGGAGTCCTCCAAGGATTGGGGTAACGATGAGGCAAAGAGTGCAATGAACAAAAGGCATAAGAAGTAAATACTCGACAAAGATATATCAAAGGGAAGACAAAGAAGAAATGATATGTGAAAATTTCGACAATAAGAATGTACAAGAATCCGAGAGAAAAATGAATGAAACAGGATTGCGCGATGGCTTCGCAAATTAAATGTCGACAAAGAATTAAATATGAATGATTGAATGGTTTAACAACAATGAATGAGTAAATGAATGGGACGAACCTTTATGGCGTACACCCTAGTTCGCGAATTATATTTCGTAAGAGGCAAATGTAAGACCTAAAGTGCGTCATATAAGGGGGAATCTCTTAACATGGCCCAGGGAAAAGGTTACACCGCCCCTGGAACCTGGGTCATGCAGATTTGGGGCCCATGAAAGCCTATCCTAAGAGGTACCTTGGATTCCCAACTATATATGTAGGTTATACCCTGGTTGGGCGACCGAGGGTCTCTTTCAAGGAGTCAGCGTATGATCAAGGCGCCGAGGTACACGGTTGAGTCAAGAGTGCGGGGAGCATGGAACTTCCTTACCACTCTTGACAAGTCTTGGCGCATGCTGCACTCGGCCCGAAGAAAACTCCACTTAGGGTGCAGCCTTGTAACCATAAACCCTATAGGTATAAGGGATAAGAGGCTGCGAAAACAACTGGTTGTTGTTAAGACCGGATGGGAGGAGCTAGCCTTGTATGGCCGATGTACGCCTCCTTGAAGGGGCAACCAGGGAGATGATAAGGGCGGCACCCTCCATTAGGGAGCTGATAAGTGCCAAAGACGCAAATGTCATGAGGCTTTGTTTTCGCAAGGAAACTTAGGCTTGTCATATTTGTGCAATGATCCTGCAGAGGCAATAATACTAACGCGAGGGTAAGACGAGATCAATGGGTCCTTACATGCAAGTGTAAAGACGTCCTGCGATTTCGTCGCAAGACGACAATGTCACGGGGCTTTATTTTCGCAAGAAAGTTTAGGCCTGTCATATTGCCGCAAGCAAAATATCCTGCAGAGGCAAAAATACTTGAAAAACGATAAGGCAAGGTCAATGGGTTTTTGCATGCAAGTGTAAGACGACGTCCGCGACCTTGTCGCAATAAGGGGTGGCAGAGTAAGACCTTTAATTAGGAAGGTCAAGCTTAGAAGACCACCAGAAATGATAAGGCGAGATCAACAGACTTCTTCATTTATTAAAATCTCTTGCGATCTCGTCGCAACGATAAATTTAAACATCATTGGAGTTAAAATCCCGAATGACTACATATTCCTGGTCAGAGGAAGAAAGTGCGAAGTTCAGAAATTTCATTCTTTCATATGAAGATGCATAACAGAGGCAAATATGGGAATGGAAAAGATGAAATGTTGTTATTCATCTTCCAATGAAAGAGTTATACATCAATAATGCTAGCCAATTATATTACAAGGAAGAACTGCCAAGAAAGGGGAACGAAGATCGAATTTATGGGCTATAATTCAAGAAGTTTACAATAAAGAGATACAGAAATGTACGAGATATTACAGGGCAATATAAAGAAACAAAAAGAATTATCTCTTTGGCGATTCTTCTCCTTTATCCGATCCTTCAATTCCATTATTCTCGTCGCTAGAGTTTTCTTTTTCGCTGGCCTCACTATCGAAACGTCCGAGACAGTCAAATTCTCAGAACTTCTTCTAAAGCCAAGGATATGAACAAAGAGGGATTTTGTGATCATTACAAACGTACTCCATGGCTTCATTATGAAAAACGAACGGCATCATTATTAAAATTCGCCACGGTAGTTTGAAATTGTTTCTTCAACTTGGAATATCTATTCTCGCGAAGGGTGAGATTCTTTGCGAGCTGTGCTTTCTCGATTCAAGTTCTTCAATCCTTGCTTGAAATCTTTTTCGGACTCGCAAGTAAAAAAAAAAAAAAAAAAAAAAGTTAACAACTCAACAAAGAATATTACAGAGGTAAGAAACAAGAAGGTATAATAAATAACCTTCTCTGTCAGATATTATATCTTTAACCAAGGAAGTATGCTCGGTATGAAGACTAACATCAACACCTAAGTTATTCCTGGCATTATCTAAGATTTTCGCAGCCCAAGCGAATTCATCATCATTATTTATAATAAGAAGTGAACGAATTTGATTTTCTCGCTCACTAAGTAAGGAATTCTGACGAAGCAATTCATCTCGCTCCATTTGCACTTCGAGAAGGGACTTTTGAAATGTTGCTAATGCCTGGACACCATTATTAGCAATGCGATCTTTGTCATCTATATGGTCACTAATTTTCTTCCTTAAAATTTTGGTTTCCTCATGAGATTCGAGGTACATTTGCTTAAACTGGTTGGCTGTACTTAAACTAGATCTGTGCTCAATTTCTAAGAGGCGGTATTTGGTTTGGAGTTCATTTAATGAAAGAGAATTAATTCTGTTCGACGAACTACTTAAAGAGTTGTTGAGATGAGCGAGAAGAATGTCATTATCCATAGGCTCAGAAATGAATGGAGAAGAATAGCTTCTTCGGAGAGGTTATATATATCTCATGAAAGTGATAAGTCAGGTAGCAACAGCAATTGATAAAATAAAAGTAATAAGAGAGGAAAAAAAATTTTACCATAAAGTTGCCGATTAGCGTTACAAGAGTGGTAACTTTGTCCTTCCTCGCGTAAAACTCGCCCAATTGTTGGATCTTTTCGCGAGATCTCGCAGATTCAACTTCTAATTCTTTGATCCTTGTGCAAAATTGGGTATTCTTTTTCAATTGAATGTTATACCTCCTCTCAAGATCCGAGGCAACCACAAAAGAAGTTTTTCCAACCTCGAAGAAAGATAAAAAGGTTATTAAGATATAAATTAAAAACTGAAGTTGGAGGAGAAATATGAATTCGAACATACCAACGAATTAAGTGCATTTAAGAAGCTAGGGGATACAGATCTAGAAACCCCTTTGAAAGAGTCATTGCCATCCAGCAGTGTAGCATTACATATGGTGGCGAGGCTCTCGCATATAGAAGTCGGGTGAGTATCTCCAATTCCTTGAAGAGAATCCGAGAAGATGCTGAACAACTGATCCATAGGAGAATTGGCCGATTGAGCTTCATTTTGGAAAGTTGAATCCAAAACATTATCATTATCATCCTCATCGGAAGATTCAGAACTTGAGCTAAGATGAGAGGAAGGTTGAGTTTCAAGATCCTTTGCCAGCACCACGACTGGCAAACTCAAGCATTAGGCGGATACAATCGCCGCTTAATTGATAGACAGCTCGCGAGAAGTTCGGATGGGAAAGGATTTCATAAAAGAGTGGCATCTCAGGATCATATAAAGGAATGGGAAGTCCTGCGAGAAGTTGACCTAGCGAAACAATAATCTTGTGATCATCACATTGATGATCAGAAAAAAGCTTGGCAGTGAGTATAGATGAACATCCTTGATTAGGAATGGTAGAAAGGGTGAAACCTTTATCTTGCAACTTTTTCTGAGTCTCAATAAAGCGAGGTTTGTACATACGACTAAGTGAAGCCATTATCAATATGGGAATGGATAAAGAATCGAAGATTAAGATATGATAAAAAAAGATTGAAGATTTGCAGTAATAGAAGCGCAACTTGCGGAAGAAGAAGATTAAAGAAAAGTTGCAGAGAGAAAACGAAAGAGGAAAAGAGAAAGATATGAAAATTATATATAGAGAGAAACATCCTCGGGTGAAACGAGAGCATTTAATGCGAGAGGGGACGTGAATGGTCAAGAATAAACGATTGAAAGAGACGTGTCAGGAATAGAATGGAGGAGTAGACATCTGTAATAAAGTCCGTGTGGAAAGATGGAACTGAAACAAGTACAGATAAACAGTTGCGGCAGTTCAAAAATATTGATTCTCATGACATTCTCTCCTTCGCAGAGAAGACATGAGAAGAGGCAAGATGTAGGATCATAATATCGCGACAACAACAATTCGCGAAGACAACGGATAACAACATTGCGAGTGAGTCGCAGAGGGTTAAATATAAATGACGCACTGGATGACGATAGGAGGATATGAAATCTGGTGAAAGTTAAGAAGTGTCGCGAGTATGAATATTTGTACGTCTGCGACACTTCGCGAGACATTCCCGAAAATAAAGGATGACTTAGTCATCATTCACTATGTATTACCCTATATAAAGGGATGAGTGAATTTGTTGTAGAGAGGTCTTTTTGGATTGGAGGGTAAGTCATTAGGAGAGAGAAACAGAGAGAATGTTTGTAAGTTCTTAAGTGTAATTCCATTTTCCTGTGTAAAGATTTCAAGAAAGTTATTAATAAACATTCATAATTGTTCATCTATTATCTTTTGAATGGATTAGTTAAACAAAATATAGTGAGGGGTGTATTGTGGGATTTCCTGCAACTACAAAATGGTAACAGTTTCTCCTTGTTCATGTTTTTAATTTTATCTTTAGAACATTGAGGACAATGTGAGATTTAAGTTTGGGGGTATGGGAGAAACATTTTAGTTGCATTGATAAACTCCAGAGCCTAGAAATTTATGTTTATTAAGGATGGCACTAACCAATCTAAGTGGATGGAAGCATTTTGGTTGTAGGAGTTGAGGAACCAATCTGATTAGATGGCAACATCTAAAGAGTCTATTCATAAAAGCACGGAGCTCGGGTGTTAGAAATAACATGGTAGTTTCGCCATATCTCGTTGAGTCCTTTTCACTTCTGTTTTTATTTTATTTTATGTTTCTCTAAGTGATTAGGTGGGGCCCACGAATCAAGTTGTTACCGATGCTAGGGTGAATTAGAGTGATTGAGATACCTAAAAAAATTAAAAAAAAAATAAAAAAAGAAAAGAAATTGAGACCAGACCATCTGACCAACCGGAATAAATTAAATAAAGTCGACCACTGGTTCCCTTGTATATGCCAGTGTGTTGATATTAGTCCAGACCACTATCTCAGTCCATTAGGATAGGTTCATTTTGGCGGAGGCCTTCAGACAGATATGAGAAACACCATTCACTTAGTAAACATCAAAACCATCAATGTTTTTCTCTATATCCATCTTCTCGATCTATCCAT
This sequence comes from Papaver armeniacum, assembly GCA_023531295.1. Lineage (NCBI taxonomy): Eukaryota > Viridiplantae > Streptophyta > Magnoliopsida > Ranunculales > Papaveraceae > Papaver > Papaver armeniacum. The sequence goes on along the minus strand of JAJJWW010016433.1, from coordinate 113,240 downwards.
GTGATTAGTTTTGACTTCGGATATTGATGTCCATAGTGAGACTATCTGAGTAGAGCTCTGTGACTTATATATGAATTTTAGTATGCTTGAGTGCAAACTCGTGTACAACAATTGGAATTTCGCATCAGGGTACTTCCTCCTGTAGTCAATAAGTATGCCAACCAAGGAGATTCTTTAGTGCTTTCCAAGGTTCCGCGTAAATAGCTAGGGTCTGGAGTAAAGGTTTTGTGGGTATATCTCTTGTAAACCCTCCCGAGACTATAACTCGGCCACTAGGGCCACCTAGGGGTTTAAAGGCTTATTGCATACGCTAAATGCAATCGACGATGCCTCATGACAAAGGAGTTAGGATTTTATTATATTTGATTTGCTCGGGACTAGCAAATAATAAGTTTGGGGGTATTTGATAGACGCATTTATGTGTCTATATTAGTCTCAATTCTCTGTAATGTTAGTACTCGATTTTACGCTTATTTTGGTATTTTATGTGTTTGTAGGTGTTTTTGGAGAAATAAGCTTTTGCGGGAAAATTGGTTCGAAAAGTGGTATTTGCGCTCGTGGGAGAAAATTATTATTCGGACTCTCAGTTTGGATAAGGGGCGCCTCAACTACTAAGGGGAATCCACTGCTATTTGCACCCCAGATGAGTTATTCACACCCCACTGCTATGGGCAGCCAACAGAAGGATAAGGGGACACCATTGTCTCCCTCGTTTGAAACACATTTTGGCGGGAAAAATAAGTTTTCACCTGTGAAAGTTTGATCGGATTTTGGAAGAGTTTAAACGAGATTCAATCACAGATTATCACTTGGATGGACCTGTTATGGATTAACAAAGTTAATATGGGTGTTGGGTTCGAATAAATAGGGCTTGATCATCGGTTTTCAGTTAAACAGGGGCGGATTGTTTTACCGAGTTTATGGACAAGATTTACTCGGGTTTTCTCGCTGGATTAGATTCTAATTGGCCTGTTAGGACAACACAGGGATGGTAAGAGATTTGTAAACGTAAAAAAGGAAGATTTCACGTAATCTCGGTAACACAGGGAAGGTACAATATTCTCGGAATTTTGATTCTATTACAGGGAAGTTACGTGTAATACAGGGGAAGATATTGTCCCTGTTTATTTGTTTCTATCAAATTGGATATGTTTTCGGGAAATAATACAACTAAGACGCGTAAAGAAATCCTAAAAAAAGGGATTATTCCCGGAACTTGGAAAAGAAGAAAACGAGGATTTTCTCGAGATATTTTGAGGCCTGTGGTGTATATAAAGGGGGTATTCGAGTCCCAGAAGGAATACGGAGAGTTTGGGGTGAAGCAGAGGCATAAAATCACGCTGCAGAGAAGAATCGCAGCAGCAGCAGAGAAGAAGAAGAAGATAGGTTGCAGACGACACTTCAGAAGTGTCGTTCTGAAGAACACGAAGAACAGACTCTCGGGAGCAGACTTAAATTCAGCGACAGCAGTCTTAAATTCAACGACAGTGTCAATCAACTATCGTTTTCTTTTGGCGTCTTAGAAACTTGTAATCTTAACGCTTGTAACACCAATACAAATACAAATCTCTCGTTTTTCATATATATCTTCAATAAAAACACCTTTTGAGCCATGTTTCTATCTTTTGGGTGCGTTTTGAGCATGAGGAGCTAAACCCCAACACTGGGATGACGGAGGAAGCCAAGTTCACAATTGTTTGGTAACTATAATTGATTCTTATGACTTTTTGCATTGATTTTTAATCGATTTATGATTTTCATTGATTATTTGTGATTTTGTTTGATAGTGTATGCTTAGTCTAAGAACTTTTGATGCACTATGCTTACGATTTACATCTAATGCTTTAAAAAATCTACTTTCGGCAAAGAAATAGAGTCTAGAAAAGAGCTAAAATTGTTATGAATCATTGTATGAACCAATTGATTGTGAAGTTTGGTGGAATCCTAAGTCCCAGTATCTCTCAACATTGTTAAAATCTTTTTGTTAGTTTTAGTATTTCTTTCATTAAGTCCTGAAATCAACAACTTCCCAAGTCCGAGCGAACGATACTCTACTTACCACAATTAAAACTACATCAGTTGGAGCCAAGCGGAGCAATTAAGTTGTCCGCTTGATTCTTAACGCAAGTATATGATTCCTGAAGAAAGTTATACCGGTGCATTTCCTTGATTACATCAACTTCGACGGGAAATACTTCATATGCTTTGCACTATTTGGAGTTGACAATCTATTTTATATTAATACCATTTTTTTCTTCGTGTTTTTTTAATAACAGATATTGATACAACTATGTATTGAGTGTGATTTTTCATTCAACTATAAGGAGTTGGAGCTTAGAGGAGAAGTTGAGTTGGACGCTAGATTCTTAACACAAGTGTATCATATGGCACGTGAGGCATGTGAAGATTGTATAAAGGGTAAATTACAAATAAGATTTTACCGAACGCGAAGCGATAAGGTTTTTGAGGTAGAAAATTATTATGACTTCAAATATATCCCTACCAATTATCGTTAGAGTACTAATTTAGGCAATATTGTGAACAACTTACTAATTTCAAATGTTGGTATAATTTTCCAAAATTATTTTCCTTAGGAAGATTTCTTAATCCAAAATTTTAAAAAGTACATAATTGATGTTTGTTTAATCTTTCAAATCAATTTCCTTTTTACCGAAAAACTATGCCACTAAACATATTTTAAAAATTTCTCAGTTTACATAGTACATAATTGTTAAATATGGTTCTAATTATCAATCGTGAATCAGGTTCTAATTGTCAATCTACTAAATGATAATTGTTGTTTTCAATATATATTGCAGATGCTAATTGCGACCCATTCTGGTACGGGTGCGGGGCGAAGCCCCGCCTCTCCAAATGGGAGCAACTCCCATTGTACCCGGTGCGTAGCACGGGTTACATACTAGTATTTATGAAAATGGTTCTCCTAAATTTATATAAAAGTTGAACATTCGTTCATGTCACAGTTTTGAATGGGCGGGGATCTGGCGCATAAACTTGAACAAATTTAAACAAAAACTTCCCAACCACACACGTTGCTTTTTATCGGATGTTATTTCAATTTGCTGATGTGGCATCAATTTTGACATAAGCCAAGCCAAACCAACATAATTTGAAGGACACGACTTAACAAGGTCAATATCAGACGGCTAAAGTCAAAGGCGATTTTATGGTTAGGTTTCTTCTTCTATTCGCATCTCCTCTTGTGAGATGCAATCATCTTCTGCGTCTTCAATTCCTCTGGTGGTTTCCTCCATACCATCAAGGGATTTTCTTATGGGGGATGCAAATTCTTCAGTTCATCGTGGTAATGTTTCTTCTGATCCTGGTATTCCCCCTGGTTTTGAAAACTTTCCACCTTCTGGATCTACAGTATCTCCTGCTGCTTGGTCGTCCCTATTTGATAAGAAGAAAGAATCGGTTATCTCTTCAGATATGGAATTTTATTCGTATCCAGTGGTGGATGGTAAGAAATCCATGGATATTCCTTATGAGTGGGGACTGCATTCGTTTAATTCTTGAATTCGCTAACCGTGGTGCTGGTAAAGGGTCTCTTTATCAAAAAGAAGCTAGGGATCCAAATTTTAAGGAGTTGGAAATACTCGCCGAAAAATATACAGTAGAGGGCTTCTTTGAAAATTATGAATTAATACCCATGAAGAAAGATAGTACTCGCTGGGGTGTCTGCTTGAAGAGAAAAGATAACATTGCTGATGATAAAGTACTTATGCAAGATATTGACCGGCATTCTGGCAAGAATAATACTCCTCGTCACTCTAAAGATGACAGATGGTGTGTCTTTCCACTGATTTTGAAGGGGCCTTATATTTCAAGTTCAAATGTGCTTCCTGCAAATCTCGCTACTTATCAACCTTGGGTATTTAATTGGCCCGAGAAAGAGAAAGAGGTATGTCTTCAAATCTTACTCATTTCATAATCTTTCATTTATTGTTACTTTCTTGTTCTCTAATTCTTGCGAAAATTTTAGATTAAATAGCTGAGATTAAGCTACAACAGGACTGGGAAAGCTAGCACTTTATCTGCTCTTCGCTCCATCACGAATGAAGTAAGAAACACTTTTTTTTTTTTTACTTTTAACAATATTGTTGCCTCTATTTCTTATCTTCATTTGTGTGCGAAGATTGGTGTTGTAATTGTTGAAGAAAAAGGATCTAAGGTTGCGAAGACCAAAGGCAAAGGTAAAGGTTCTCTTCGCAAGGAGAAATCTGCTGCCCCACCTTCAAAGAAACGAAAAGTTCATTCTCCTTCTCCTTCAAATCTTCAGTCTGGCGAAAGTTCTGATGATGATGATAATAATGATGTTGATAGCTCTTTCGCAAGGGAAGATTTTCCACCTGAATCTTCAATGGCACAATTGTCTAGCATTTTCTCTGACTCCATGCAAGGGATCGAGGATGATCATCTCACTAGCACATTCAAAGCTCTTGCGAATATCTGTGATGCCCCTTTACTGGATGGTGATGATTCTCTTCATGGAGTCTCCAGATCAGTGACTCCTAGCTTTCTGAATTCACTTGGTATCTTGGTATGCCTTTGTTTCTCAATTTCTTCATAATTATGATTTAAAGTTACACTATAACTTGACAATTTCTTCATCTTCCTTCGCAGACTGGGAAGGCTTCTTTCGCTGTTGCCTCAGATTTGGAAAAAAGACATGGGATTCTTGAAAAGAAGAATCTTCAACTTTGCAAGAGAAACGAAGAACTGGAAGCTGAAGCTGTTGATCTTCGCGAAAAGAACAGACAATTAGAAGTTGATTCCTCCACTCAAAAGAACAAAATATCTAGTCTTCAAGATGCCAATAAGCAACTTTATGGTATGAAATTTTTCTCTTTTCCTTTATTTTGTTTTCTCATTATCCTCCCTCATCTGATTTATCATTTTCGCAGACGTCTATGATCCTTCTGATGAAGCCATTCTCCTTCACTCATTCCCCAATTCTATGGATAATAATACCCTTCTTGAACACCTTAATAATTCTTTGAACAGTTTTTCAAATGACAAGATTCAATCTCTTCCCATAAATGAACTCAGATCCAAACTTCGCCTCTTAGAAATTGACCATAGATCCAGCTTGGGCTTAGACAACAAATTTAAGCATTTCTATCTTAACTCTAAAGAGAAAATTAATACTTTAAGAACCAATATCAGTGATCTCATAGATGATAAAGATCGCATCGCTAGACAAGGTGCTCAAACGTTAGCGAAATTCCAAGGAACTCTTCTTGAGGTTGAAATTGAACGAGATGAATGTAACCGCAAAAATGTTGTACTTAGCGAAAGAGAGAATCAAATTCGCTCCCTTCTTCTCACAAATAATGATGATGAATTCGCTTGGGCTGCGAAAGTTCTAAATGACGCCAGAAATAATCTAAGTATAAATGTTAGTCTTCAAGCTGAGCACACGGCCTTGGTTAGGGATATGATTTCTGACAGAGAAGGTTGTTAATTGTTCTTCTTTATTAATAGTTTGTCTTTCATAAATTATCATCAAGTTGCTGATTCATTGTTATATGTTCGCAGGAGTTGAAGTGAGATTTCGCAAAAGAATTGAAGAACTTGAGTCTGAAAAGGAGCAGCTCGCAAAGGATCTTTCTTCTCGCAATGATAAATGTTCTAGACTGAAGAGTCAATTAAAGATTAATGTTGCGAACTTTAAGAATGACGCTATTATTTTTCGCAATCAAACTATTAAGAAGGTCTGTGATGACAATAACATCCTTCATTCCACATACCCTTGCCTCTTAGAAGAAATTCCGAAGAATGTACCTCCTCTGGATATCTCTGACAGTGATGCTAGTGAAGAAGAGAAATCTGATGAAGGTGAAGAAGAAGAAGAAGAATCAAACAAGAAATAGTTCTGTTTCCTTCTTTCTGTTTTTGTAATATCTGCACATTCGTTCTTTAATCTCCTATCTTTGTAATCTTTTGCTGCGAATTTCTTCAATCTTCAAATGCAAGTTCTTCCTTTTTTTTGTTTCTTCCTGCACATATTAAAAAAGCAATTCTTTTTTGCAATATGGTTAATCAATATATAATTATTAATCTTTCAATTCATGCGTGCGTAAATCTATCATATGGAGACAAATAACATGTTCTTATTCTATTCATTCCCATACTTGCCTCTGTTATTTGTATCCAAATGAAAGATTAAGCAAGTTACTTTTGAATAGCAACATGTATTTATGCCTCAGTTTCGCATTTATTTCTGCAGAATCTTCGCAATTATGTATTTCTTGGTTTTTCACAAGATTTCATTCTTCTGGTTCTCTTATGTGGTCTTATTTTGCCTTCCTAGTTAAAGGTCTTATTTCGCCACCCCTTGTCATTGCGATAAAATCGCAGGACGTCTTTGCACTTGCATGCATAAACCCATTGATCTTGCCTTCACTTTTTTTTCTTTTGTCGTTTTTGTTGCGACAATATGACAGGCCTAAATATTCTTGCGAAAATAAAGCCCCATGACATTGCCATCTTGCGACGAAATCGCAGGACGTCTTTACACTTTCATGTATTGACCCATTGATCTCGCCTTATCTTTCTCTTTTGTATTATTGCCTCTTCAGGATTGTCGCACAAATATGACAAGCCTAAATATTCTTGCGAAAATAAAGCCTCGTGACATTTGCGTCTTAAGACACTTATCAGCTCCCTAATGGAGGGTGCCGCCTTATCTTACCCCTGGTTGCCCCTTCAAGGAGACGTACCTCTACCATACAAGGTTGGCTCCTCCCATCCGGTCTTAACAACAATCAGTTGTTTTCGCAGCCTCTTATCCCTTTTGCCTATATGGCTTATGGTTACAAGACTGCACCCTAAGTGGGGTTTTTTTCGGGCCGAGTGCAGCATAAGTCAAGACTTTCCAAGAATGGCCGAGACGCTTCAAACGCCCCAGGCACTCTTGGCTCAACCGTGTACCTCGGCGCCTTGATTAGATGTCGCACTCCTTAGAAGAGACCCTCAGTTGTCCAACCTAAGTCATAAGCTTAGGTTGAAAATCCAAGGTACCTCTCCTGGATGGGCTTTATTGACCCCAAATCTCCATGACTCAGGTTCCAGGGGCGGTGTAAACTTTTCACTGAGCCATGCAATAGGTACCCCCTTCTATGACACACTTTAGGTCTTACATTTTCCTCTTGCGAAATTTTGATTTTGCGAACTAGGGTCTACGCCATAGTAGGTTCGCCACTTTCTGATTGTTTTGTTTCTTCTTCTGCATATCAGCTCTTTTGTAATTTCGCAATCTCATCTTTGTCATTCATAATTTTTTTTTTTTTTGCAACAAATCAGTCATAAATCTTTCTTTCTTCTCTCAATTTTACTTTTGCAGTCATAAAATCAACAAATACATTCACGCTTTAAGTCTCTTACCTCTGCTACTTTCTGCCTCTGCATTTTTGAAAATTTCTGTTATTTCCTTACCTTTTGCGAAATTTTCGTCGCTTCTTACCTTCAACATGCATTGGTTTCGTATTATTTTTTCTTCTCTCTGTTCTATTGCATCTACCATCAATCTTTCACTTTTTTTGTCTTTCTCTGATGTTATGTTTCCAATTCTTCTTCTTTGCAGCTCTTTCTTCGCAAGATTCTACATCAATTTCATAACACTTCTTTCCTTCAATCCAATCTTCTTTTATGATGCCAATACCACTGGGATGAGGGAACTTGAATTATTCCTCCAATTGCTTCTTGGTCTCTCTCTTCTCGTCTATTGCTTATTAATTGCTGCTCTTCTTCCATTTCATCTTCGGAATCTGATCGCCAAGTATGTACACTCACTCTGTCATAATCCACAGTTCTATTTTGTATTGGTGTACGTTGAATTGGATGTTGAACTTGATTTTCTCCATTGTTTCTTGTGTTCACTCTTGAAGATTCCTCCATTTCATCTCTCCCTTTTCCAGCAAGCCTCATACTCCTTCTAATAGTTGTTGGTTGTTTTGATGTATTTCTTCTTCTAGCCATTTTTCAACCTTAATGAGTTGTTGAAAATTATATGAAATTCTTTACCTATTACTCCAAATTCTTTCAAATCACAATATCAATCTTCATTCCCTGTTTCTAGCGCCATTATGTAGTTGCAGGAAATCCCACAATACATCCCTCACAAGAATTCATAATAATCAACCCATCTTTAAGATCAACAATCACACTTTTTATTAATTGAGTTTAGGAATTTTACTAGAAGGAAATGAAATCAAGAATACAACTACCGTTCTAGACTTTCTCTCTCCTCAAAACTTTCTCCCCACTCTAAAAAGATCTCTCTCTACCTTAACCCTGTTCGGCACTTTATATAGGATATTACATAGTGGGTGACAGCTAAGCTGTCTTTTATTTTCGGATCTGGCTTGCGATATTCTCACAAGTATACAAATGTTAATCTTCGCAACACTCTTAAATCTCGCTAGGTCTCCACATCTTTCTCGTGTTTAGGCTATCGTCATCTATCGCGTCATTTCTGTAATCAATCTGCGATGTCTTCGTAATGTGTTGTATAATGGTTTCGCAATGGTATTGATGTTGCGATATTCTGATCCTACAAAGTGGTTAGATTTGGGTGATTCAAACACCTCTTTTTTCCATATTTCTCTTAAAAAGAGAAGATCAAGGAACAACATTCTAACTCTCTACTCCAATGATAATGTTAAGTTAACTAAGGATAAAGAGATAGCGAAAGAGTGTATTTCATTTTATTCAGACTAGTTTGGCACTAACTTAGGTGATGATGCTTTAAATGAAGATTTCTCTGGCCTTAAGTTTGATGCTTGTGTGCAACAAGATGATGTAGCAGATCTCATTAATTAAGCCAGTTACTAGAGAAGAAGTTATCAAAGCTCTACACTCTATTGGTTTTAGTAAAGCTCCAGGCCCAGATGGGTTTTCTAGTCACTTCTTTAAAGCTAGTTGGGTTGTGGTGGGAGATGATTTTGTGGTTGTTGTTCAGAATTTCTCCTCTAAGTTTAAACTCTTAAAGGAAGTCAATAGTACCTTCATTACCCTAATTTCTAAGAAGAAGAATCCTACTGTGATTTCTGAGTTTAGACCTATATCTTGCTATAATGTTACTTATAAGTGCATTACCAAGATTTTATCTCTTAGAATGAAGAAGATTTTGAGTGGGTTGATCAGTCCAAACCAGTCTTCCTTTATAGCTGGAAGGTCTATTCATGATAACATTATAGTGGCTCATGAACTGGTAAGGAATTATCATAGACCTAAGGGTTCTCCTAGATGCACTATGAAAATAGATCTCAAAAAAGCTTATGACGCTGTCAAGTGGGAGACCATTTTCTTTGTTCTGAGGCAGCTTGGTTTTCCAGAGATATTTATTAATTGGATTGCTTTGTGTATCAAATCAGCTAAGTTTTCTATTCTTATAAATGGTTCACCTTATGGTTTTTTTGGAGCTAAGAGAGGCTTAAGACAAGGATGCCCTATCTCTCCTTATCTGTTTGTTCTTGCTATGGAAGTTTTAAGTGCCACCCTTCTTTATCAAGTTCAAATCCAGCAATTTGGTTTTCACCCCAGGTGTAAGTTAACTATTCTTACTCACCTTTGTTTTGTTGATGATGTTATGATTTTTTTTCAAAGGTACCGTGGCTGATGCTTCTAGTCTCAAATTAGCATTAACTGAGTTTAGCAGTTACTCTGGTTTAGAGATGAATAATCAAAAAACTTCCCTGGTCTCCTATGCTATGAATGAAGAGATTTTGCAATAGATACTTCAAATCTTGGATTTTTCTCAGGGGCAATTGCCTGTCAGATACCTTAGAGTGCCTCTTCTTTCTACAAGATTATTATCTTATAGAGATTGTTTGCATTTACTTGAAAAAGTGGATGATAGAATTTATTCTTGGGAATAAAAAAATCTTGCTTATCCAGGAAGAGTTCTTTTGATAAAAGTTGTTCTTTGTGGTATGCTTTTTTTCTGGTTTTCTTATTTTGTGCTTCCTAAAAGAGTTATCAAAGAGTTAAATTCTAAGTTCAAAAGATTTCTTTGGTCTGGTACTGAGTTGAAGAAAGGCTATAATCCCATGAGCTGGGACTTTGTTTGTCATCCTTTTGAGGAAGGTGGATTGGGGGTTAAGAATTTGGAGTACACAAATGTTACTGCCAACCTAAGGCACATTTGGGAGCTAATTTCAGGAAAGGATACAATATGGACTACTTGGGTCAAAGCTAATCTTATAAAACACCATGATTTCTGGACTATGAGCATACCTCGGGATATTTCTTGGTGGTGGAGGAGAATTTTAGACCACCGGGAGTTGGCAAAGAATCATATTGGTGTTTTATTAGGAGATGGTGCTCACACAAGCTTTCTTCATGATAATTGGCACTCAGATGGAAGACTGGTGGATTAGGTTGATCCCAGTATCTTAGAAACTATTGGAGCTAATGCAGATACAAAGGTTGCTAAGTTTCTTACTGATGATAGTTGGTATTTTCCCACTTTTATGGAAGATGAAGTGCAGGAGGTTGTGACTCGGATTTCCACTACAGATTTCAATTGTTCTGAAACAGACCAATTTTTTTGGAAATCTAGCATTACAGGTCAGTTCTCTATAAATTCACATATTTAGCTATTTCTGATCATTTAGTCTCTCCTGATTGGATGTCTTTAGTTTGGTTTAAGAAACACATTCCTAAACATTCCTTCATATCTTGGCTTGCCATTCATAAAAGACTAAAAACTAGAAACAAGTTGGTTAAATGGGGAATTATTGTTGATGCTTCTTGTGTTCTATGTGGTAATGTTGTAGAATCTGAAGATCATATTTTCCATGCATGTGTGTATTCTGCTGGCATTTGGAAAGGTTTGATTCTTAAACTAGGGTTTATTAAAGAGTTAGAGAACTCTTGGGATGATGAAATTAGGTGGTGTAGTCAACACTTTTCTGGTACCAATTGTGTGACCGCTATCAAGAAGCTGGTGTTGAATGGGTTTATCTATCACATCTGACGTGAGAGAAATAAACCTGTTTTCAAAGCTACTTCTGTAAAGACCCTCAAGCTCGTCAACGCTATTAAACCAGTCAAGAGATGTTTTAGCCGATAATGAATCAATTAGATTAACACAACATTAATTAATAGAAATTAATCTAACAACGATCTAGATACGAAATTAGTGTCGTTAGATAGATATCGAAAACTTATGTGAAATGGGCTACTCGAACGTGTCATTCGGATATCGGACGAAGAAGAAATCATCGGAATAGTGAGAAGTGTAAAATATTCTTTTGAAGTCACGTTGTGGCTGCCCTTATCAAATAAAGCGGGTGTACTAGTATTTCTCTTTGGTCTTATCTTCACCGATCGAGAAGATAAATCCTCTTTTCTTTTATTTCTTTTTTCTTATTCTTCTTCTTTCTTCTTCTTCTTCTTCTTCTTCTTCTTCTCTGTTCATCGCCTCTGGCGATTTTGTGAAAGGATTCTGAGGTCGAAATCAAAAAGAAACTTAGGGGAATCAATAATAATTAGTTGTTGGTGATGGAGCTGTTACCTGTAGATGATTCGAATTCGAGAGAAGAGGTGAATTAGAGGAAGAGAAACTAGAGTTTCTGAGAGATGAAATCGATTGAGATTTTTGTTTTATTGAAGATGAAATTGAGTAATTGATGGTGGGTTTTATTTTAATTGAATCATAAATAAAAATCAGTAGCCGAATTACAATTTCAGTGAAGTATTGGTGAATTAGGGTTTGAGTTGGAAAATTCAGATGAAGAACTAGAAGATAAAATCGAAGGTCTAAGTGACAGATTTAAGATGGGTATTGATCAATTGATTGAATTAAGATTAAGGACGTTGAGTAATTCGAGATTGGATAAGTTAGGGTTTTGAAGATGAGATCTATTGAAGCTGTTGACAGAATTAGGGTTAAATTGTGTTTATGAGAAGGTGATAAATACTGCGGGTTGTTGTTAGTTTTGAGAAGATTACTCGATTGAGTCAAGGGAAAAAGGAATTGGACTCCAACTGTCTGAGTGAGTCTATTACAAGGTAATTGTTCTTCAGTTAAACTTTTTAAAGTTGTTCTTGTTGATGGTTGAATGTGTGTGTTATGATTGAAGCTAAGTTGGAAGTTGAATTATAACTGAGTTTAGAATGGATGAAGTTTTGTGTTGATTTCTGATGCAGTTCAATGTGTATGTATGAAAATGATGAGAATGGAAATATACAGTGGTAGTGTTGTTGCAGGGAAACTGAGATTAAATGTTTTGAGGAGTGTTAATTGAGATTGTGGTGGTAGTATGTTTTACTGTATTGACGCAGTGGTGGCTAAAGTGATGTAATTCAAGATGAGGTTGTTGGGGTTATGGTTGGCTACTGCTATTATAGGTTGGGTGGTGTTGCAATGCTTGGCTGAGAGTAGAATGGAATGTGTATAGAATTGGAGATGAATTATTGTTACAAATGTATTTGAGTTCCATAGTGATACTTCTGTATCTATTGGTGAGTGGGGGAGTCTTTGAAGTAATTTGATTTGAGTTGTTTGTGAAGATGAAGGTTGAGTTAAACACAAGTAACAGTTGTTAGACGACTGTGTTTACAAATGAAACTGAATTGTTGTTGTTGTATGAATGGAATGTAATGGCTGAAGTGGTTCGAGTCTAAGACGTATAGGCTGAGATTGGAATTCAGTTAGTAGTGGAGTGTCAAAAAATGGGAATTGTAGTTGAGGTTTGAGTGTTGTTTGAGTTGAAGCTTTGTGGATATTGTAGCTACTGCATTTGTAGGTGATGGTTCTGTAGTTGTTTGTGAGTTGCAAGAAAGTGTTGTTGTTTTTGTAGTTATGGCTTGACAGAAGTCTCTATGAAGGCTTGCTTCTGCTCTTATAGGTAAGTTGTATTGTCTTTGTAAATCAATTTAGATTTATTCATTGAAATGAAATAGATTGAAATTGAACTGATGTTAGAATTGTAGTTGGGTTAGAACCTTTGGTTTGTCTGACTGAACTTTTTCAGTTTGTCTCGTCTTGCTTAGCTGACTCAGTTAATCTGGCTGAGTCGAGTTGAACTTGTTAACCTAAGTTGAATCGGTTTGACTCAGTGACCAGACCAGTGTGACCAGACCAGTAGACTGTTGACCTTGACCTAAACCTAGACGTTGACTGTTAGTTTACCTGCGACCGTTAGTTGACTCAGATGGACTGGACCTTAGTTAATTTGGGCTTATAGCCAGTTTTCCTTATGGACATGAATTGGACCACTTGTGGTCTGAATTAGCCTTTGACTTATTTCTACAAAGTTGTAGACATTCATGAGTTTTAGCTAATGGATTATAGAGCCAGTTTTAATCGGATTAGTAAACCCTTAGATGAGTTAAAGTAGATAATGAAAAGGTGTAGAACCTTAATTTGGCTTAGAACCATTAGATAGAATTGTATGATTCTTGTGTGAGCCTTTTGGCTAAACTCTTAGAGTGATTGATTAAGTATATGATTTAGCTCCTTAGTGCCTCTTTATTTAGTTAATCTCTTGGATTAGTCAGCTGCTAGCTTAGGGGGCGCTACAACTTCTAACTCTCAAGACCAAGTTAGTATGCTAATTGTGCAAGATGTGCGATTTAAGATGTTAGCATCTACTATAAGAGAAGATGATAACCTTTCTACTAATTGGTTCATGCGTCTTTGAAGCATTGATTGCTTGTTTGTTCTGCCTGAAACTATTTCCTGTACCTGGTTATACCCTGAAGAGAATGAGATTATGATAAATACAGATGGTTCAAAGTCTGACTCTGCAGGGGGTTTTAGGGCCATTCTTAGGGATAACACTGTTGAGGTTATTGATGATGCTAGTGGCAATGGACGTGCAATCTCTGTTCTTGCTCACAAGTTACAAGGAGTGGAGTTGGGATTCAAAATGGCCATTAAAAAGAATTATTTTCCTGTTCACCTGGCTATTGATTCCATGGCAGTTTATAACTTTCTCACTAATCCAGATCCTGAACCACCATGGAATGTCTTACAGATCCGGAGAAGAATTAAGAAACTGCGAGAAAGATTTGAAGTCTGCTGAGTTACTCATTGTTACAGAGAAACAACCGGGGCTGATGATTGTTTGGATGGGTTATACCATGGAGGCATTTGGGTTGAAGTCTTGCATGATGCTTTCTCCCCTGACTTTAGAGAAATTCTTGTGGCTGATAAGGCACAACAGGTTTATCATAGGAGGAAAAGGAGAAGATCTTAGTTGTTTTGGTTTTGGTTTTGGTTTTGGTTTTAGTTTTTCTTTTTTCTTTTTTTTTGTTGTTTGGGTTTGTGATTCCGCAATATCTTCTTTCGCTAGTCGATTAAGATTATTGTGAGGTGATTGATAATACTAGGTTGTTCTTCGGGAATATAAGTCCGGGTTATCAATTGGTTCCTGTTCACCTTGATTTATCAAAAGACCAAACAAAACTCGTAGGTATTTCTATGGGAGACAGATTTATCTATTACCATAGACTTTTCTGTGTGATACAGATTTGTTTATTAAAGTCTTCGACTTTGGGTCGTAGCAACTCTTAGTTGTGGGTGAGATCAGCTAAGGGAATCAAGTATGTAGTATCCTGCTGGGATCAGAGACGTAAGGAGCGCAAATGTACCTTGGATCAGTGTGAGATTGATTGGGGTTCAACTACAGTCCAGACCGAAGTTAGTTTGTAGTAGGCTAGACTCTGTAGCGGCTTAATACAGTGTGTGTTCAATGTGGACTAGGTCCCGGGGTTTTTCTGCATTTGCGGTTTCCTCGTTAACAAAACTTCCGGTGTCTGTCTTATTTCTTTTCCGCATTATATTTTGTTATATAATTAAAATATCACAGGTTGTGCGTTTGAATCGATCAATTGGGAAATCCAACCTTTGGTTGTTGATTTAAATTGATTGATCCTTGAACATTGGTCTTTGGTACCGTTCAAGTGATTTCTCTTGTATTCAATTAGACTCGCAGATTTCTATTTGCTTGAGTAAGTATTGAATCGAGAAAGAGAGATATAACTCTTTGATATACTTTTATTAAGATTAAGTCTGACTGTCTAGTTGATTCTCTTAAAAGTATATTGGAGTTAGTCCATACAGATTGCTAATCGAAATATTGGGTGTGGTTGTTGTACCCCCGCTTTTTCACTAAGTTTATGAGAGCGTTTTTTTTTTTTTTTTTTTCGTTTCATTGGAGATTCTAGATTCATCTTTGAAATGACTCTTTTGTCTCCTCTCTGGTGATTTTCCTTCTTTATTTCCTTGTACTTCTCCCTGTGTACTAATCATTATATGCTTGGTACTGTCTTATCTCTCAATTACTCTCGATTTTATTACTGTCACTCTCATGGCGTAATCCTCCAGTAATCATCAAGACGAGTTTGCTGACATAATTGCTAGAATGTCCAACCTCATGGACCCCCAAACTCTTTCATTAAATCTTAAGGAAGACCCATATGGTGATTCTTTCGAATGGAGAAGATGTCTTCTCATAAAATTAGTAAATAACAGGGAATATGCTTTCTTCATTCTTCAAGAGATGCTTCAGAAAGCATGGAGACCGTCTGGTTCTATGGAAATATCTGAGTTCATCAAAGGTGTCTATAAAATCAAGTTTACAAATCCATGTGATCTTGAGGAAGTCATAGAAGGACAACCATGGTCTCTTAATAATGATTTGTTGCTGTTAGAAAAGGTTGATAGAGAAAAACTCCTACAAGAATATAGCGATAGTAGGGATCGTTCCCATATAGAGCTGTGTAATTGATAGGTTATTTGATCAACAAAATTGTAATAAAATGAAAACACAAAGGGGGGATTGTTTGATGAAAGTAAAATAAAAAGATAATAAGAAAGCAAAGATGATTAAGGAATCATTCGCCGCCACTGAACAGAAACTTAACAAAAGTACTTGTTTATCTCTTGTAAAATTTCTATTGTCACCAACCGTAGAATAGCAATAAGTTCTGCTATCCCCGGAATTCGTCTTGTCATTGGATACGGAAGCGCTCGACTACCAGATTCTATCCATCCGAGCCACCATGAATAAGCTCTCAAGGTGTAACCCAGTCAAATGCATTATGTTTTGTGAATTAGGTTGATCCTAACATCAGACGCATAAGCTCGGTCTTCTTACTAGTGTCATCTCTATACACAATTGCTTAACAGAATCCCTCTGTCATTGCTTAACAAAATCCCTCTGTCAGCTTTCGCAATTTACTACTTGTGTAAAGAATTGAGTGACAATTACACGTATCACCAACCCCAATACTAGTAGAAGAATTACTATCAGGTTAATTCAAATGGCCAATTGAATAATAACCCAATAGTAATCTTAGACACTAAAAACAATAGAGACAATCGAGAAGAAAAATCAACTTAAAATAAACTCGTAAAAAGAATTAGAATTCCATTATGCAGGACTTTGAAATTATCCCTAATCGATAAAATTTAGCTACACATGAGTTTATCAAAATCCATGAAAAATATGTATAGGAAAAAGAAGAAGAAAATACTTGGTTTCCCCTCTAAAGGGGTAAACCCTAGATAAGAAAATACTTGGTCTCTCTTTATTCTTTTTTTGTATTTTTCTGTCTCTGTAAAGTGAATTTGTAGCTCGGCTTCTCAAACCTTTATATAGGTTTGGACGAGACCTATTGTATGCGACAAATCCTCGATTAATAAGCACAACAAGTCAGTCAACAGAGTTTCTTACTTATCAAAGAAAAGGTGATACTGATCTAGTGCTTCACGAAGTACTCTAACAAAACGAACACTGCTTCTGATAGACTAAAACTGCAATGGACCCCATGCGACGGATTATATCTTCTTCTGAGCTTATAGTACATCTTGCTTCGATGATCAATATTGTAGCAAACACTTATTTTCTCATACGCGTCGATCTTATTCACTGCTGGAAATCAACAACGACAAGCTAGGCTCTCCCTGATTTCTCGGTTAAGAAAACTATCAAACTCGAGTTCCCTATTCTTTTGAAACTCCTCCTGAATCGCTGGTCATCTCGAGCTTAAGACAACCTAAACCCTGCCTAATTCTTTCTCAGCTTCATATCACTTAGGACTCGCACCTCAGACTCGAGCTCCACAGTCCATGTTGGTTTCTAGTTCGAGAACCACTTCTCATTATTATCCCAATATTCTCCTGTAAGCTCTGTCTCTGTTGTACTCGAACTTTACCATATCCATCAGTCACCAGCCACCTATGCTAGCATCATCATTACTGCCATCAGCAAATTGAAACATCAGAAACACCGGACCCCGGCTCAAGTCCAACACAAGGTTCATCCTCCTCTCGGCTTCGTCTAGCTAACCCATTTGTAGATGGTGGATTTTCGACGAAGGCTAAAATCGTAAACCCATAATTATACGAACTTTTGATCCAGCAATCAGACGTGAGTATTGAGACACGGGTCTCTCATCAAATCTCTCGGCGAGAATACTTGTCTCTCGTAGTACATGCAGATATGTAGTCTCTCGGCTGGACAACGGCATATCTCATGAATACTGGACACTTCAGTAATTATTTCGATATAGAATCACGAGATTGACGGCTCCTAGACAGCTTGCTCTGCTAGTATAGAGCGATAACGTCTTCAGGATACAAACAACAGTTTTCCCTGACTATATAAAGGATATGAAACTCCAAAGAGCTCATGTCGAAATAATTAATGCTCCTAGACAACTTGCTCTCGCTAGTATAGAGCCATCAGTTAATTATTCTTAAATTCTTGGATTCATCCACTGAATTTCTGAAAATATTCAAATATTTTCACAATATTTCGTTACTTCAATCTATGGTTCTTCCTAGCAGAATTCCATGGGTTAGTAATAAATATTCAACACACGGGCGTCTGAGCTACCTCCGAGTAAGCCCCGATTAAATGGTGCAAGTGTACTCAACGACGATGTACTAACAATCACCGCACGAATGAGTATTTCAAAATACGACGAAATGATGAACCTATTCAAATAGGAAGGAAAATAATAAATAATTAAATATTGACCAAGGAGCTGGGGATTGGGCACACCGACCGGCCGGCCATGCCGTGGCCAATCCCACGCCAGTTTTATATTTATCATATTTTTTCATTATTTTCCTTGATTTCATGAAAATCCTTTCACTTGAACAAATATCCTTCGTTTTGAGGAAACTCCTCAGTTTCATGGTGTTTCCTTCACACTAAGAAAATAATATAAAATTAAGGAAAATATTGTGGGGCCGTGATTATTAGCCAACCGGCCATTCTTGACCCTGGCGGGCCCCACACCCCATGGTTCCTCATTATTTTATTATTATTTCCCTAATCTCATGAAAACTCCTTAATCTCATGGTATTTTCATAAACCCATGAAAACTATAATATAAAATTAGGGAAACCCGTGGAACCGGGCCCAAGCCGGCCGGCCATGCCCTAGCCGGTCCCACACGTCCCTTTATTTTATTATTATTATTTTAAGGTTTCCTTGATCTCATGAAATCCCTTGATTTCATGATATTTTCTCAAATGATTGCTCAAACCACATCAGAAAATATCGAAATTCTCAGGACTAAGACACGAACACTTTGGTGACGTGAGCATGTTACCTTGACCGACCAAGGTTGGATCTTTGGCTTGCAAGGAGCCGGTCCCTCGTATTTTCACAATTTGACCTAATTTGCGCAATCGCTCATATTGGGCCCAAACTATCTCCTACCGTCCCTCTTAAATTCTTCCTGAGTTTTACTCTCGGGCTGTTTTCACCTCCCTAACGAGCTAAAACCTAAATATTCCCTCGTTGGGAGATAGGAAATTCTTTTCCGTACAGAATGGAGGTGCGGACCATCAAAATACGAGTCCGTCTGAGAATTCTACATCGATTCTAGTAAAGGGCGCTAATTAGGGTTTCAACCAATCTGGGGATTGCTCAAACGATCAATATTTGATCCATTGACCACCCAGGGCCGGTTTCATGACCCCTTGGTCGGTCCTTCATCTCTTCATAATTAATTAAGTTTTATCACCTAAGGCTCAGACGAGCATTATCTTAATAAATGATTAAACCAGCATTTAATCATCCTTCATCAAATCAACTGGTCTTCATGAGACCTTGATATTTGCTCACGTGAGCATCTAGGTGCTACATGGTCAACCCATAATCTCATGTAGCCGGTCCTCTTCACTCCATGGTTAATTTTTAATAAACCGTCAGTAAATCATTAATTGATTAAATTAGGGTTTTGAGTCCAAGGTTAATGACTCCAGATTCAAACGCTAATAATTTTACGTTGATCCCGTGATCAACATTTTATTTATCATACTTGGTTCAATTGCCAGTATTCTGATTTAATATTTTATTTGGTCATGCTACCATAATTCATCAAACGATCAATATTTGCTCAGATGAGCAATACTTGCTCAAACCAAAGAATATTGGTTCAACAATCAATATTCAACAATTCATCGAATGAGCAGTATTTGCTCACGTTAACTTATTCACACATCATATCTCTGTCTCAATAGACATGTTCAATTCATGAGTCTCATAACATTTCCAAACCACGTTCGACTCAACAATACAAGGACTCATCGTCCCATGAAGTCATGAAGTCAACAACTGACTAACTAAATACACGTCTGCCTTGCAGACTCCACAATCACACGAGACATCAATTTTGTTACATGGGGGGATATTAACTTGGGTTTTGGTCTGGCGGTCTACGGCACGTGTGTTCATACACACGATGGAATGTGAGCAAGTCATGCAATCAGTTGAAGGAGTTACCAAAGTAGTGGATGGAAAATCAACCAAGTCTCTGCACGATGAGCAACTGGTTTCAAACACGATTTCCATTTCCCCACTCTTTGATTCCATCAACTGTCACACTTCATGGGATCATGGTGTCTATAATTCCAAAGAATATAAATAAGTCTCTCAATCATGATTGAATATACAACGATTTCACGTCTCACGACAACACGAGATCAACAACTCATCAATTGAGCAATTACTCTCAACTGAACAATTTCAATCATTCAGAATTTATCATATTCAGAATTCTCAATACACCTACAATCTTTGATTACTATTGATTCCACACATTTCTAAGCTTCCCTCTTACAGATCGACCCATCCTCTCTTGTGGCCGAATTTACTCTGGAACGGCCATTGTCTTGGTTTAGGCTGGAGTACTACAGATTGATCTCTCGAATTCAAAGCACTCCCTTCTTGCAGTGCATCTGTGTGAGGTTGAACATTTCGCTCGGTTCAAGGAGTCTCCTCCGTACGGTCGTCTCCTCAATTCCGTAAAAACCAAAGAAATCGTTTTGCCCCATCTACAGATTGGCGACCACAGTGGGAGATCATTCTCTCGGTTGCAATTCACAATTTCATCAAAGATGGTCGATTATGGGGAGGTCTCAGAAACATCCAATCTCAATTTATTATCTCCTATTGGCGAATTTCTTCCAATTACTACTAAACTCGGCTGGCCTAGTCAAGCTCCCACAGAGGGTATGAACACTCAAAGCTCAACCACCAATGCTGATCTGATGAAAATCCTAAATGATATAGTAACAAATCAAGTGGAAATTGTTAAGATACAGAACGAGGTGTTCACCCTTTTGAAAGTTATTACAGATCAGTTATCAAGGGAACCAACATATGATCGCTCTAAAAAGAATGCTGCTGGTAATCCTTCCTATGTTACCAATGGTGTTGATTTCTCTTCTAAGATCCGTACCTCGACCAGCGACGACAAAGAAAAAGTCCACACCCATTCTAAACGCAAAAGGCTCCACCAATCTAGCTTGGACTTTCGTGAAAGCTCGGAACAATTCTCACGGATTCATAAAGAAGACCCGTCCATTTTGGCACGCTTCAATCAAGAATCTTACGATGAAGGGATAATGTCATTTTATAAATCCCTTTTGGAGGATTTACATTCTCGGATCGTAGCCGAAGCAACTGATCGATCGGCTTCTGCTCTAATCAGCAAATCCGAGCCATTCCAGAATAAAGAAGTTTGCAAGGGTATAAGGAATAACGGGTATTCTTCCAATCCGAAACTCAACCTCCATCCTTCCATGAACGTTGTTGCTGAAAGAAGTAAAAGGAAAACCGAGGCACATCAACACAGGCATGCTTCTCCAGTATCCCAGGCTCTTTCACAAAGGAAGGATAATCAAACCCGAAATGCACAAATGTCGACTCAACGTCAGCAAAATGACCAGACAGATCCAGACTTCCCTCTTCCCATTGAAAAAGTGATCGAGTTGTTAGAAGGCTAGATCCAAGATGGTGCAATCAAATTTCCATACGTCAGGAAAAATCCTACTGAAGAAGAAATGGAGAATCCTCGTTATTGTCGCTTTCATAGGTTCGTCAATCATCCAACAAGCGACTGCAAGGTTTTGAAGCGCATCTTCAAGGAAAAGGTCGAATCAGGAGAACTTAACCTGGGGACTGAAGGGGTGCACATGGATCCTCTCTCAGTCAGGACTTTCTCTCTCTGAATAACCTGTCAAAGAAGCGGTTCATGGTAGAACATATATGTGAAATGTTCTATCCGTCGAAGGCACAAAGAAAAGACATGTTCACAACACTGAATCACATCATGCCAGGGAGAAGACTGTCCATTTCCAGAAATACTCCCTGGGCCTTCAGCCACAGACAAGGATATGCACGACCGTGGACTGCTTACCAATGTCGATCCCAAAGGAAACAAATTTGGAAGAACATTGATCCGCCATCAACATAATTCTACTGAAGACTCTTAGATCCGCAGGAATCACTTGAAAAGAAGATACTCATGTTCCATCTCAATCAAGAATCATGAAGGAACGCTCTGAGATGCCTATGGCTACATTTCTCTCAAGATGAAAATAGACAGCGACCAAGTTTTCATAGTCAAGGAAGATCCGGGATATGACATGATCCTCGGACGAACATGGATCCATGCTGAAAAGATAGCTACTGACAAAACGCCTTTGTTTTCACATCTCTCCAACGAAGAAGGTTGGATCCAGGGGATTTGGTGAGCGCTTCGTCGTCATGGCACTGGGAGGAATTTCTAACGAGGTTGAAACAAGAACCTGAAGAAGATGCATTGGCATTTCCAAAACATTCTGCACTCAGGCAAGTCTTATTCCTCCTATGTCCATATCATATATTCTCCTACATGCTCTCCTAGCATGGGGACTCAATTCCGCTAACAACTTAGCCGCTGCAAGATGTCATGAATGGATATCTTCACCACAACAATATTTTACCAAGTGGTCGCACCTCTTCGAATCGAGCATCTCACTGGAATGTTCATTTTAGAGACGATATGCAATCATGACAAGGAATGTCTTGGTTGTACTCCTGTTCCACATTCAGGAATGTCCACCACCGAATTATGGAAAAGTGATGATGCCTGTACGAGCATGAATACTCACACGTTAGAGGACTGATGAAGGAAAAGTCGAACAGAAGATATTCAGGGCCAAGAAGATCATGCCTAAGAAGTTCTCTCAAGGGGTCTGATGCTTTGACCCTCAAGCATCTGAAGTTTGAAGCATGATTTTCTTAATTTATTCGTGTTTTGATCAATCCCTCCAAAGCATATGCAATACTTGCATTCGAAGAGTTGAATCTCTTTCAAAGAATCAACATCGCTTTATTTTAATAAAAATCTTTATCAAACCAAAAGAAAATCCCTACAACTATCAATCGCCTACTTTTCCAAGGCCAACTGAAAATCAAAACCTCTCATCTCTGAGTGTTATATTCTTCAGAAGCCTTCAGATTGTACTCCCAATCAAAGAGTACACCTTTTATAATGACGCCTCTAGCTTCAGCACAAAATATCTCGACGATGACATACTGATTCACCATCGACACAATCAAAGTGAAACTGAACTACAATCGTTGAGTCCTCCATGGAAAGACTTCTGAAGCGGATGCAACATCATTCATCCATCGATGGCACGAATTCCTTCAACATGCACTGGGGACTTGATCTTATTGGACAAGATTCAAGACATAGCAAGTCATTGCAACCTGATGCGATTCCATGAAAACTTTATCAACGGAATCTCTCTACATCAGAAGCCCCTGCACGACTGAGGAACTTCCTATATTCACCGATCACACCCAGAATGGAGACCGCTGCTGCTATCTGCCACAACAACGTCGACTCACTGACGAAGCCATTTCATAGTAAAGTCATATTGATCAGGAAAATTCGGGTTGTACTCCCAGTACACCTACATCTTATGGATGCGCAAACCTCCAACTAGTTCGTGAATGTAAAGGCTCACTGGATGGAGGAGTAAAGGCTATGTCGATAAATCATGGTTCTAACCTTTTCAATCTCTGAAGTAACTTCGACCATAGTATCGGCATCAACAAGGATATGTGGACGAACTCCGTTCATGGTCTCAGCATCAACAAGAATTTCTGGAGAGAATTCAATCGTGATCCCAGCATCAACAACAGTCTCAGGTGCAACATCCGGCTTCATCAACTAACCATTCTCTGAAGTGTTACACATGAAGCGGACTTCTCCAATAACTAATGATTCATATCAAGATGTGTATACCTGATAAAATGCTCACATGAAAGTCTTACAAAAGCTTGCACGACTGGTGGGAATAATCCAAAGTCTTCAACAAGATGTTCTCATCACCTCCACAAATGAGATACAACACACTTCAGTCCATGGGTTTACAAAAACGTACCAATGGGTGAGGAATGGGACAATGCTTCCTCAACAAAAGATGTTTTTCTACGTCTCTTCTACAACATACCAAAATGGCGCATCAATCGGACATACGAGCTGAAAGATATGGCCTTTATCGTCAGGTCTACGAAATCTGAAAAATTTGCACGGGATTACAAATTACAAATGTGCACGCTTCGTTGGATAACCTCTACAACTCCAAATTAATTGATTCTTTTCTCATATGATAACTCAGTCTCTTAGCTTCAAAAGTTGGGGTCAAGCATTGAATTCCGACGTCGTATGAGGTTTCTACAGCTCCCAGAGCGTACAACATGCAAGCAGCAATTCTTAGACGGGATTCATAAACTTCCACAGTCGATCGGTGTCCACTAGGTCTTTCCACTAAGTACTTCATCAAGGTACCTCCAACTTCGACCACCTAGGTCTTTACATCAATTTTTCTACCTGGGTCCTCTATCCAAGTCTTGCCAGAAGAAGAGAAAACGAAAAGGAGAGATTTAACAAAATACTGGGGACTGATGGTCCACTAATCATGACGATCAGTTTCACGGTCCAAGACTCGTGGTACCAGAATCTCATGTGCTAATCATTCGTCTTGAAAGGGATGCTACCACTGGGACATGAAACCATGGTCATTACATCACCCCCTCTTGAGAGCAACATCAGCTATGGTCCCGTGACCAGGGTTTTAGAAGTAATGTTTCTACTACTGACAGAAGATGGCGCTGCAAGCACCACCATGCTCATGTATCAATCAAGGGTTACTGACCTCAAATGAATCAATGACATCGAAATCCTTCACCAACCGTTCAAAACACAAGCGAATGGTCCAAAGACACAACAAGAGTGTTTTACAACACGCTCGTCTGAAACGATTTTTTACTGTCATGCACAAAGAGGCGAGATGGGAGCAATTGGTGAAGAATCTAGGGATGGGTAATATACCATTCTCTTCGGATGGATGTCTTCTACAATATATCCAAAACTCACAGCAATTGGAGAAACGAGCGAAGACTTGTAGCCAAAACATTGGACCACATGCCAGCTGAAAATTTTCTGAAGGTCTCCTGGAAGTTTACTGTTTCATCGATTTAGACCCCTAAACGTTCTCAAAACTTAAAAGTCTTCATTAATAAAGCTTGGAAATTTCCTGGGCATAAGGATACATGGGCATACCGCGAAAATACGACTTCGGACAAAGATTCTACAACATTTCTATTAAAGGATGAAGTCTGAAATTTTCTGGCGACGTATTTCGACGAAATTACTCGTATACTCACATGGATTCTCATTCATTCATTCAAAAATCAGCAATTTCATACTTTTATGAAGAGATTACAGGATATATACTTACTAAGGGAGTCTCTAAATCATTTGAAGGCTCGACAATGCCAGGATCTCCATTGATAACGCCGCTAACTCCATTTGGTTCGGGATTTCGGGAATTCTCCATATTCCCATGCCCCAAAAAAGAGTGCTCTTCATCAACTTGATGCTTATCTACAATGATTTCTTCCTGGACTCATCAACAATAATTATTATTATTTCATTCAAGGAGATGCCACAATCGCCTGCACGAAAGAGATGCTTACATCGACTTCTTCATCAGTGCTGGATTGTTTTCCCGGGAACAAGTTGAAGGCCGTCAATCGATGGAGAAAAAGACTAAAAGATGTAATAATCCTTGGTATCGTGATCCTAATTGCATGGGCAGGGAAAAGTCATGGCACAAGGAGCGCTAACAACTCACCAAAGAAACGGCTGGGGACTGCGCGTCATTTGCTAACATCATGTATTCCTTGGGTTCTCCGCTCCCGTAGACTTTCTTCTATTTCTGTGGGATCTACATTTATCAGGGATTTCACTATACGATCATCTTGTGGTAAACCTAATGAAATAAGCAGAAGTATAACTCAGTATGAAGGATCTCTCACCATCACTCAGATGTCCTAGGAATACCATTTCTTAAAGTTTCATCCGTAGAGAAGTCATCTCTGGAAACACCATCTTTGGAAGTATCATCCTTGGAGTCAGTCATTCTTGCAAAGTGGCTATTTCAGCACATCGTTCATACAAGCGCAGGATTCGACAAAACAATGAATCATGGAATTAGGATGCTCACATCAGCGTCTACAAAAATGGTAACTCTCAACTCTTACTTATTTAAAATTTCACTAGTCAGAGTGATTATAACGTCGAATTTCAAAACTTGCTCGTTCCTTCAAACTCCGCAAAGATGAGCAAAACTCATTATTCAAAATCATAACTTGATTTTCACAAAACCGTGAACAACCCACGTGAATTTTAACATCCACTTGGTTTTTCAAAAAATTGGACATGACGTCCATTCTACAATTGTGAAAACTCACATACGTACATTATTTCACCATGTATAATTGTCTACTTTCAACAGTTGTTCAAAATCAAAACATTGATTTTACAAAAATATGTTTTAACGTGAAACTCCCGTCTATATATATTTTTGCTCCCTCGAGAGTATATTTTCAAAAATTTGTGAAAGATTACATATCGAAAATAAAAAAATTCATGAAAGCTCATAAACAAATTTTTTAACAGACGCACGTCTATTTAAAAAAAAAAAAAACTTTTTCTCTCATACAAGCATCCACCTTTGAAACGAGAGTTTATTAAAATCTCACATATTTATAAAAAAAAAAATCTCTCCTACATTAAGGATTATTGCTAGTTTCTTAAACTAACGATCAAACGAACGTTCGTTCCTAAAACAAAGGTTTTTACAAAACTCACGTCTATACATGCATAAGTATATATAATTTTAACACGAACAAGTTATCAACTTTTGAAAAAGAAAGCGGTGCTGCACCAATTTACGCTCGTCAGACGATGCTCTATCATTCCACTGGGATCTTCGTTCAAGTCGTGGTTTGCTCGCGCAATCGAAAATCCGGGAATGTCTTAACTTACGACTAAGTTCAATTACTTGCACTATTCATAACCGGAAAATCACCATTCAATGCTGACTGAGGAACACGGCTTTCCTCACTAAGCAAGGGACTTAATGTAGATGGTGGATTTTCGACGAAGGCTAAAATCGTAAACCCATAATTATACGAACTTCTGATCCAGCAATCAGATGTGAGTATTGAGACACGGGTCTCTCATCAAATCTCCGACCGAGAATACTGTCTCTCGTAGTACATGCGGATATGTAGTCTCTCGGCTGACAATGGCATATCTCATGAATACTGGACACTTCAAAGAATTATTTCGATATAGAATCACGAGATTGACGGCTCCTAGACAAACTTGCTCGCTAGTATAGAGCGATAACGTCTTCGAGGATACAAACAACAGCTTTTCCCGACTATATAAAGGATATGAAACTCCAGCAGGCTCATGTCGAATAATTAATGCTCCTAGACAAACTTTGCTCGCTAGTATAGAGCCATCGCTAATTATTCTTAAATTCTTGGATTCATCCACTGAATTTCTGAAAATATTCAAATATTTTCACAATATTTCGTTACTTCAATCTATGGTTCTTTCCAGCAGAATTCCATGGGTTAGTAATAAATATTCAACACACGGGCGTCTGAGATACCTCCGAGTAAGCCCCGATTTAAATGGTGCAAGTGTACTCAACGACGATGTACTAACAATCACCGCACGAATGAGTATTTCAAAATACGACGAAACGATGAACCTATGCAAATAGGAAGGAAAATGATAAATAATTAAATATTGACCAAGGCGCTGGGGATTGGGCTCACCGACCGGCCGGCCATGCCGTGGCCAATCCCACGCCAACTTTATATTTATCATATTTTTTCATTATTTTCCTTGAGTTCATGAAAATCCTTTCACTTGAACAAATATCCTTCGTTTTGAGGAAACTCCTCAGTATCATGGTGTTTCCTTCACACTAAGAAAATAATATAAAATTAGGGAAAATATTGTGGGGCCGTGATTATTAGCCAACCGGCCATGTCTTGATCCCGGCGGGCCCCACACCCCATGGTTCCTCATTATTTTATTATTATTTCCCTAATCTCATGAAACTCCTTAATCTCATGGTATTTTCATAAACCCATGAAAACTATAATATAAAATTAGGGAAACCCGTGGGACCGGGACCAAGCCGACCAGCCATGCCCTAGCCGGTCCCACACGTCCCTTTATTTTATTATTATTATTTTAAGGTTTCCTTGATCTCATGAAATTCCTTGATTTCATGATATTTTCTCAAATGATTGCTCAAACCATATCAGAAAATATCGAAATTCTCAGGACTAAGACACGAACACTTTGGTGACGTGAGCATGTTACCTTGACCGACCAAGGTTGGCTCTTTGGCTTGCAAGGAGCCGGACCCTCGTATTTTCACAATTTGACCTAATTTGCGCAATCGCTCATATTGGGCCCAAACTTTCTCCTACCGTCCCTCTTAAATTCTTCCTGAGTTTTACTCTCGGGCTTTTTTAACCTCCCGAACGAGCTAAAACCTAAATATTCTCGCGTAGGGAGATAGGAAATTCTTTTCCGTACAGAATGGAGGGGCGGTCCATCAAAATACGAGTCTGTATGAGAATTCTACATCGATTCTAGTAAAGGGCGCTAATTAGGGTTTCGACCAATCTGGGATTGCTCAAACGATCAATATTTGATCCCTTGACCACCCAGAGCCGGTTTCATGACCCCTTCGTCGGTCCTTCATCTCTTCATAATTAATTAGGTTTTATCACCTAAGGCTCAGACGAGCATTATCTTAATAAATGATTAAACCAGCATTTAATCATCCTTTCATCAAATCAACTGGTCTTCATGAGACCTTGATATTTGCTCACGTGAGCATCTAGGCGCTACATGGTCAACCCATAATCTCATATAGCCGGTCCTCTTCACTCCATGGTTAATTTTCAATAAACCGTCAGTAAATCATTAATTGATTAAATTAGGGTTTTGAGTCCAAGGTTAATGACTCCAGATTCAAACGCTAATAATTTTACGTTGATCCCGTGATCAACATTTTATTTATCATACTTGGTTCAATTGCCAGTATTCTGATTTAATATTTTATTTGGTCATGCAACCATAATTCATCAAACGAGCAATATTTGCTCAGATGAGCAATACTTGCTCAAACCAAAGAATATTGGTTCAACTATCAATATTCAACAATTCATCAAATGAGCAGTATTTGCTCACGTTAACTTATTCACACATCAAATCTCCGTCTCAACAGACATGTTCAATTCATGAGTCTCAGAACATTTCCAAACCACGTTCGACTCAACAATACAAGGACTCATCGTCCCATGAAGTCATGAAGTCAACAACTGACTAACTAAATACATGTCTGCCTTGCAGACTCCACAATCACACGAGACATCAATCGTGTTACATGGGGGATATTAACTAGGGTTTTGGTCTGGCGGTCTACGGCACGTGTGTTCATACACACGATGGAATGTGAGCAAGTCATGCAATCAGTTGAAGAAGTTAACAAAGTAGTGGATGGAAAATCAACCAAGTCTCTGCACGATGAGCAACTGGTTTCAAACACGATTTCCATTTCCCCACTCTTTGATTCCTTCAACTGTCACACTTCATGGGATCATGGTGTCTATAATTCCAGCAATATAAATAAGTCTCTGAATCATGATTGAATATACAACGATTTCACGTCTCACAGACAACACGAGATCAACAACTCATCAATTGAGCAATTACTCTCAACTGAACAATTTCAATCATTCAGAATTTATCATATTCAGAATTCTCAATACACCTACAATCTTTGATTACTATTGATTCCACACATTTCTAAGCTTCCCTCCTACAGATCGACCCATCCTCTCTTGTGACCGAATTTACTCTGGAAGGACCATTATCTTGGTTTAGGCCGGAGTACTACAGATTGATCTCTCGAATTCAAAGCACTCCATTCTTGCAGTGCATCTGTGTGAGGTTGAACATTTCGCTCGGTTCAAGGAGTCTCCTCCGTACGGTCGTCTCATCAATTCCGTAAAAACCAGAAAATCGTTTTTTCCCATCTACACCATCCAACTATCTTCTCAGCTAATGCCATAACCACTAGCTCCATCCATTCTCCATTTTCCGTCGATGACAGCAACACTCGAGATTCAACTTATTTGAATCCCAGCTCGAGTTTCCATCGACACGGATCAACAACACCCTTCATCATCTATGTTTTGCTGAAGCTCTCATCACGATCCACCATCTACTGCCGATAATGGCAGCAACCCATTCTCCATCAATCCCGACTGCCAATACTCGAGTTCTTCTTATCTGGCAGGATCATCACGATCAATCTGGTCACTGACAGAAACCACAGACCATCAAAATCTTTACCAGGACCATCGTGATCATCACGAACTTCTCCATCCCCTTTAATCATTCTTCTACAACAATCCCATTTGGATCCGAGCATTACCATCCTCTATTCTTGCTCTCTTTAGCTTAAACTCTAAATCCAGCAACGACCCATATATTCTAACACCACCAGCAACCTACTTACAGTCACCATCATCGTGATCTTCCTCCATAAATCATCGTTGTGACCGTCAGCATCAAGAACAGACGTTGCAACAAGAACTGAAACTTTCAGCTCGTGTGAAGAAGAAGAGGAGGTGCCCTGATTTAATAGGTCGGGTGCCTTTAACAACATTTTGAATTCCTGCACCCCCCTTTGTAAAAGATTGAACTTCCTTTAGCAGTTCCCTTGAACTTGACTGCCCCTTAACAGAATGACTGCCCCTTAACGTACAATGGGGGTGCCAGTAGCAATAGCCTATGAAATGACCATTTTACCCTTATAGTCTTCCAAGTTCTTATTTTACTCATAACTTCTTCATACGAGCTCAGAATGATTCTGTTATTTTGAACATAAATAATCTTGCCCAAATAAATTGCTTAATGAGCTTGGGCTTAGTAGCTGGGCTTCAGCTATGATATTTTAGTAGCACTTCAGGGTTTCGGGAAATGGATTCAGGTAGAATCTGAGCCCAAAAATCGGGATTTTACAATTTGGTATCAGAGCCGACGACGGTTCACCTGTCGAGGGTTAGAAGGTATGCTGGACGGGGTTGGTCCAGGTGCTTCTCATGAGGGAAAGGGAACGTCGGAGATCTGGGCTTGTACATATTCCAGAGCCGGGGACGGCTCCAATTTAAGGTGGTGGTATTGTAATACCCCGATATTTGGTAGTGGTTGGACGAATGGAATATAAGTAATGGTTTGTCCTTTCCTAACATCGAGGCCTTTTCAGCACAATTGGATCCAGATTTGGCAAAAAACTCTGCAGTTAAGCGTGCTCGGGAGGGAGCAATACATGGATGGGTGACTTCCCGGGAAGTTGCTGCTAGATGACCATAGCGATGCCCGTTGAAAACCCCACACTGTCGGAGCCGGATAACCGTAGTGGCTAAGTGGGGACAATATCGGTGGAGGGACTGGTCATTATCGGTGGAGGGACGGGTCATTACAAATGGTATCAGAGCTGAATAACATTTAGTTGCTTTAATTTAATTCTGGAATTACAAATGTTTGAATAAAATTTAATGCCACGTGTCACTATTTGATAGGATATTAATTTTTTTTTCAATTAAAATCAGTAACGGGAGATCTTACATTTTTCCGTGAATTCTGTTGACCAAAATTCTTAAGCCGTTGGACTTAAAGCTTAGGTGATTAGGTCGAGTTTTAGTTGTTCTGTTAAGTTTTTTTTAGCTATATATATGTTGGGGGTTATACTTGGAAGAAAATAAAAATAAATTAAGATGAAATAATAACCTAGCCGCAACCCTTTTCTTTTCTTTTTTTTGAAGCATGTTATTTAATAAATTACTTAGGGACTATTACACGAGGGTATATAATACCCCAAGATTCATCGGTTACAATAAGATTGGTAAGCCAAGAATCTACATCAACATGATCTTGGGTCAGAAAACAGTCTTCGAATCGGTATTGCCTTCGGTCAATGCTTTCCATAAGAAAAGTTGTACTTTTGGTGGACATAACAGTGTCCACAGTAAATTAAATGGTGGTAGAGGTGTTCGATGCAATTGATTGAAGTTGCTAGTCATGCCTTTGTATCTTGTTGTTGCGGTGAACTTCCCGAGTGATATCTGTCTGCTCCTTCGATTTTCAGCTTGATCCATTACTTCAAATTGAGTCTTTAGCTTTGAAACAATAGCTATAAATTTTTAGTTTGTTGTTGAAGACGTTTGATTATCCGTGTCCGTGCTTTATACTTAGCATCAATTGTTTTGGACTGCGATTTGAGGCAGGCGCAACACCAACTCTTAAAACTGTTTTGATTAATTGTTTTATAAAATTATTGATTCATGATATTGGTGTGATTGTTGTTGTGATCATGATTATCCTTAAAAAATATTTCTGATGGGATACGAGATATCTTTGGGAACAGATTTGATTCCCTAAATCCATGTGGGTCTCCCTGGGGCGAGCGCTCAATTGATTTGATTCTTTGTACTAACATTGGCTCCCTGGGGCGAGCGGTTGATTGTTTAATTCTTTTTATTGATATTGGCTCCCTGGGGCGAGCAGTGAAAATTGATTTTTGATTATATTGTTGTTGCAATATGGATGACATGATGTGAGATATGTTATGGTTAAAATCATGACTGTTTTAATATAAATAGTTGAAAATGTTTTGTTGCTTCTTTGCCTACTGAGTGTCAAAACTCACGTCGCATTATGACAAAAATTCCAGATTTGATGCATGACAAGGAGTTGATCAACGTGGAGCCTAGAGAATAATTTTAGATCCTTAAAAGTGTTGTTTATGCGTAGAATTCTAGTTCAAACATGTAATTAGTTTTAGATTTAAAGCTGTAAAATATTGTATGATATTGAGTTGACTGTTTATCATTTTAAATTCCTAATAGGTTTTGGTTTGATATCTTTTTGTAACAAATATAAAACATCTTATGGGACATTTGGTAAAAATTGTTGAATTTTACAAGTTTTTTATATATTTTTAAAATAATTCTTTGTACCTGTGTTAAATCCAAAAAATATTTGACAGTTGTAAATGTCTCGTAAATATCCTATTTTAAAATTATGATCCACTGATTTTTAGACCTTAATGCCTTCTGAGAAAATTAATATATACATTTTATCTTTCTAAAATGACAAACCTCATCCAATTTCTAGTTGTGCATGATTTTATATAATTTTTATAATACAGAATGTCATAGTTTTGATTTTCTGCAGTGCTGGTCAACTACATGTTTGACCGTGGTCTTAGGTTATTAATATTAATTTAAAAATCCTAGAAAATTGATACTTGGTAATATTTCAATCTGTATTTTATCCATATGATTATCATAAATTTTGGAACTCGTATGAAGCCGTTAAAATTCTAGGAATCTACCTTGGTCTGTTTTCGGTTTTACAATATCGGTGGAGGGACGGGTCATTACAGATGAACCAACAAAATAGTCGGATCAGTATGAAATTCTCGAATGTTGATAGCTGAATCAACATGAGAAATATTGCTTTGCAGAGTAATTGATAGTTGAATCATAAAATATTAATAAATATTGGTAGTCGACCGAATATTAAATTATTGATTGCTGGATCAACATAAAAATTATTGGCGTTTGAACATGTTCAGAATTATGCTAGATAGAGCATTAGGTTCGAAGCCCTAATTTTGATCAATGGATGATCAACTGAGAATCAACCAATGGATGAGAGAGGGACCGACTACATGAGGTGATGGACCGACCATGTAGTGTTAAGATGCTCGACTGAGCATTCACCAAAGTCCTTTGCAGAGTAGTTGGTGAAATGATGATTAATTGCTATTTAATCATTATTAAAATAGTGCTTGAATGAAATATAGGTAGTAAAACCTAATTATGGAGAGAGAAGTGACCGACCAAAGGGGTGTGGAGCCGGCCCTTGGTGGTCGTGGGACTATCTGATGGTAAATGGATGATATTCCCAGTTACAGGAAAGAGTTTGAACCAAATATGAACTGTAGATGATGATTAATTAGGTCATTAATCACTGAAAGAGGTGGGACCGGATTCTGCAAGCCAAAGGGCCGACCATGACCGATCATCGTGGCATGCTCGTGTCACCATGCTGTCCGGGGACCAATCCTCGGAATTTTAGTATTTTCTGATGGTCCATCGAGCACTATTTGGTCAATTTATGAAGAATCTGAGTTTAACCGAAACTCTTAACTTTGGTTGAAAGACCAACCATTAAAAATATTAAAATAATATTTTCCATGGTAGAAAGATATGATGGTTGCGGGACCATTTATTTTGCTACCCATATGGTCCATGGAGCAATATTTGAAAATATATGGAAGTAGAGATTTTTGATAGAAAGAGGAAGTCCTTGAAAGAAGAAACCCTAAGAATAATAAAATAAAATTATAATAATACAAAAAATAAGGAAAAGGGAGCGGGGGACCGGCCAAAACCGGCGGACGGCTAGCCGATCGACCATATGGACCCCACTCCACGTTTTCCCTTTTTTTATATATAAATATTTTTTTCTCTCTTTATTTTCCTTGTTTGATCAAACTTCCATGTTTTTGGATGATCCTTTGAGCATTATTAGTAAAGACCTCGGGGCTTACTCGGGGGTGCCACATATGCCCGAAAGGTAAATATTCATCACTGCTCCATGAAACTCAGCTAAGAAAAGCCACAGATCCTGAGTAAGTGAACATTGATGTATTTTTTCTAGGAATTCAACTGATGAATACTGCAAATGGAATTAATTAGTCTCTCTATACTAGCATGCAATATGTCTAGGAGCATTTAATTGATTCAGATATGATGTGCGCAGCATCATATTTATTCTGAATATTAACTGGGCCAGACACCAAAGATGAATTCTGAATCAAAAGAGACACTGAGTCTTTCAGCTTAATCATGAAATATGTGGAACATTGAAAGCTTCTGCCTCGAAACCCTAACGTCGCCGACATATATTATTACTTTCATGAGATTACAGAACTGCAATTCACTTCTCTTGCGAAAAATAAAGACATGAATTTCTTATGGTTCTGATACTGATCAGATATGCATAATTTCCGATGTGATTTTACGAATATAACCTTCGTCAAAAATCCATCATCAACATTAAGTCCCCTACTTAGTGGGACAGTCATGTTCCACAATATGCATATAGATGGTGATTTTTACTAACATAAGCAAAATGAATGAACAAGTTTAGTTATCAGATATTACCAGGAATTCCGATTCAATAATGCTCCAATCATGTCGAATGATCGTTGAAGGAGTAATAGTCAGATGCAGGAGAACTTGTAGAATGACTGAGCATCATCCCGAGAGCATAGAGCGGGCATTACGTGAAAGAGGAAATGATAATCTAACCAAGAGGTTGGTCTTTTGAGCATCAATTGTGTATCACCAACTGCAGTGAAGTAGATTTGTCAGCGTTGTAGCTATAATTCCTCAAATGGTTTGTGGATGACCCAAACAAGTCTTCATGTTGTATCATTTTCATAGGAATATCAACGTGTCAGCTGATGGTTGCATGGATGAATGAAAATTTCTTTCATGATTCGTCACAAAAAAAATAAAAAAAATTAAGGTCTTCTTAAAAACGTTGTAGAATCTTCATACAATGTCCGTTTTTAATGATTAACCGCAACTTTCTCATGCCCAAAAAATTTTCCATCAACTTCGAAAGAATATTTTTGAATTTTGAGCTTGTTAGGGGCTCAAATCAGCGAAACAGAAAAGTTTCAGGTGAATTTTAGAAATTTTTCAGTAGGGACGATGTCCATTGTTTTACCCACGCCTCTTAGCTCGTTCATCCAATTGAGATGAATTTTGGATATCTTGTAGAGGAAATCTATACTAAGATAATGGTACATGACCCATGTCTTTATTCTTCACCAATTGCTCCCAGTTCGTCGGTTTGTACAGGACAGTGTAAATCGGCTTCAGATGGACTTGTCGTAAAACGTCTTCTTTGGTCTCTGGACCATTTGAGATGGACTTGTCGTAAAATTTCATGGGGATTTCCATGTCGCTGATTCACTTGCACTCTGAACTCCTTGATTGATGTATGAATCTTGTGCTTGAAACACCATTGTATTGGGGTAAAAACTGATTCTGCTGGAAATTGTAAATTTGGGTGTGCCACCGAGAAACGAATCTAAACCCTAAACAAATGCACTACACGAGAGTAATTTAGATTCAAGAGATCAATCTGTACAATTCTGGACTAAACCAAGAAATGGTCGTTCCACTCTTGTTTCGCTCACAAAGTGAAGGAGAAGGGTTGATCTTAGGGAGGGAAGCGAAGAAGGGAACATTAATTAAATACCCCTAGAATATAAGGTCCTCATAAATACCCTTCCATTTTATTTAAATACCCCTAAGAGGTATATTTTAAGTGGATAATGAAAATGAACTAGTATTTTTTGGATAATGAAAATGAACTAGTATGTTCTTGACGCGTGAAAACGTCAACCCAACCTCTTCCGGAGGTTGAATTGACTTAATATAATTTTAGATGTGCCAAAAAACTAGACCCTAAAAACCTAAAATAAACCCCTTAGGGGTATTTATAAATTTCTTAAGGGTATTTGTGAAGCCCCCTGAAAAGGAGGGGTATTTATATAATTTCCATAGCGAAGAAGGTGTTGAGATCAGAATGGTTAACTCTGAAGGTGTGGTGGTGTTTATGACTTGTATCAGAATGTGGAACTCGCTTGGAACGTAAGCTATGAGTTCTTTGGTGTTTTTCTGGATACTGTGTTGATAACCAAAACTGTTTTTGGTTGAAATAGGTTGAAAACCTATTTATATAAGTCATAATTGAACGCACCCTGATCTCATAGGAAGTGGGAGTAATTGAATGATGGAGAAGTGGTGTCATGTAAAAATGTTGAAAACCACATCTTGCTATGAGAGAAAACCGGTTGGCTTACACCCACTACTTCTCTGCCGCCACTAACTGTCCGCCTTTCCTGACACTTTCTTATAATGGGCGTGTTGCACGCCACACGCTGTAAACCGCCAGACCAATACCTTGATGAACATCCCCCAGTTTGTGACATGTTTGATGTCTCGAGTATTTTCGTGGAAAATATGCAACAAGTTGCTAAATGGGTCTTGTTTGCAAGACCTAGTTATTCAGACCAATCACGCACAAGCTAGGCGGCGGGTGGTCATATGTTACAAGCCAAGTCATGAGACTTGCCGCAAGAGGTAGCATGTAATTCCTTTAGGTCAAATAATTAAATTATTTGTAAAATCAATATTTATAAAACATCGTTTGTAATCGATGCATATAAAGCATCTCTTTTAAGCAAGCAGCTCAAAATAATAGATGCTCATGAAGCATCGTTGTGTAAAACATGCCTAAATTAGTCACGGAGCTTAATTTCTTAAAAGGAGCATGACCCGCCATTTTCAAGAAGCTTCTAGGAGACGTTCATGCGCGCCAAAGGTAGACCGATCGGTCCTTATAGGAGAGTAACGGATGGCGACTACAGAGACATCTTATTAGTCCCCTAAAATTAGATCTGGGCCGGTTGATTCGGCTAGCGAAGTTGAACGGCCGAGATGATTTAAGGCAGTTACATACTGCCGTTAATTCAATTTAGGGTTTAATAGCCGTGTGTCCAGCCTGGGATGACGGTTTTTGGTGTTAGCCGCGTGCTGGGAGCTGTCCGATTGGCCAGCACAATAGCCGGGCCGGTGGTGAACGTATCCGCTCCTTGCACATTGATTAAGATTGAATCTAGGCCGGTCAATCCGGTTGGCGAAGTTGTACATCCAAGATCGTTTTGCGGCAGCAATATACTGCTGCCAACATAAATTAGGGTTTTGTAACCCGCGCGGCCAGCTTCCTTTGAGCAATCGGTTTGGTGTGCTCCTGATATGTCGTGGACAGTTCGACTAGCCAGGGATGAAGATGGGTTGCTGGCGAGGATACTGGCACCTCGTTGGCCGTCCAAAACAAAATCTTAGCCATCCAATTCGGCTTGCGAAGTTGGACGGATGCGATGAGTTTGAGACTTTCATGGCCAGTCTTAACTCGTTGAACTTCTTTTCAGCAGCACGACTAGCCTAGCTCTGGCGCGATTAGGGATGTTGCTGGGGGCCTAAGTGGATTCCGATTGGCTGGAATGGTGGTGGGCCCACCAATGGACATCATGAAGTTTGCTTGGTCTCATTGGGAGGAGGCCAATCTTATTGAGTTGGCCGGAAAGATCGTGTGGCCGTGATTGTTTTAAGACTGACATGGGCAGCCTATGTTCAATCCTTAAGGAATTAAATGTGCGCCTAGCCAACTTCCACTTTTACTCAAAAGTGTGTGTTGCACATTTAAGGCGATCTGATTGGTTGATGAGAAAGAGGGGCCATCAGGCAATAATATGGGGCATGGCCGATTGTCCACAGGCAGCGCCTGCTAGGGCAAACTGTCCGGCCAAGTGGTGTGGCCGCGCCTCTTTTTGCTGCTACCTTTATATGCCGCAGTTTATCTTTGTTTCTTGGTAGGATTTTGCTCCTACTAGTTGTGGAGGATCAATTTCCTAGCTTGCCTAGGTTTAATTTCGACCAATAGGGTTCGAACTGTCGCGCAGGGCGCAAAAAACCTATTTTTTGCAAATTGATAAAATTAGGTTAAAGAACTGAATTTTGCGGGTTGCCGCAAAATCAATCAATTTTTTGGTGAATTTCGCGTATTGATACAAAAATCACTAATTTAATATCAAAGGGCAGCATAACTTTGCGTGCCTCTAATTGAGTACTTCTACATGCATCTTAATCCTGGCACTTCATGAGATTCATGCTACTCAGCTGCGAGCGAACATTAGTCGTCATGTCATGTCAGTATTAAGAGTTCAACTGGAGAACATGGCATAGAATAAATACTCAGAAATTTACAAAATATTTGGGATTGGTTCTGCACGCACCATTCTGGATAAATTTCATATAAATATATTGATTTGCTCAATACATATGTGAGTAAAGAGGACTAGACACTCGTTACTTTTAAATGGCTATGTTTCTTTACAGAATGACGGCACATTAAATATAGGGTCTTACAATTATAGCCCTGAACTAAAAACCACCATCAACATTAAGTCCTCTGCTTAGTATGTAACAGTGACATTGTTTCGGGTTAAGCACTAGATGGTGACATTCGAAAATAAAACTAAAAAGACGAAGCAGGTAGATATTACTAGGAAAACTCTAATTGGCATTCAGCAGCGGGATCGCACGGCCAGTGGCCTTCGTAGTAGCGTGTTGCTAGATCAGCTATGGGGTATGAGTGCGGTGCGCCCATCCATCTATTCCCGTTCATGGAGAAAGAAGGAATCCTTCTTCTGTTCGAACTTTAGAAACTCTGTTCGTATAAAAAGAGGCATCGACCCTCTTCTATTTTTTGTTGCTCGTCCGGTTATGTGCTTTCGTCTGCAGCGGAGGGTTCCTCTTCGTTACTGCCTGCAGCTCCATCACAAGTGTGCCAATCGTCAGCGGCAAGGTAAGTTCATCTTGTCTTCGTATTATAACTGTGAGTGTAATATCCATGAGTAGTTGATCAAACTTGGACATTTAGCTCGGTGTGAATGACTTTCTTTGTTAGCGGCGGTAGAGCGAGCGTCAACGGCAATAAAGCAATCTCTAATAATTATGATCATCAATGCGAGCAAGGAGAACTCAAGGTAGGTTCTTTTTCCTATTTTGCACATGTAGCCACCCAACAGTAACTAGGAGCGTAAATCTTTTTCTTTTTTTGAATAAGATGTCACCTGAAGATATTCCCGCTGCTAAGCCACGAGGCATTAATGATTCCAAAGACATTCCAAATATAGATGATGACTTCGTGGAAGTGTCTTATATGACTGTTAGGACTCATCTTAATCATGTGACGGTTCTTCTTCCTGGACCAGAGGGTGTAGAAGATGTACCATCGATCTTCTCCGGAATGTGTAATGAGGTTCTGTCACAAGAAGAATGAGTGTCTAGCCTTTCCAGTGGATTTCAAAATTTTCCAAACTCCATTGCGCTCAATTGAAAGAGGCCTCGACTTTAAGTTGTTTGGTGCCTGGACTGCTGAGTCGCAACTAAAATGTGTTTTAAACTCATGAGCATTGACTTGAATGAAATTGCGTTCATTCTGACTCTTTATCTCATAGGCTCATTCTTTCCCTTCTGATTGCGATATGCTTGGGATGCTTGCATGGGTAAAATCTTCCGGAGCCATTGGGTGGAGTAGAAAAGTTGAGAGGCGCTCCGTTTCCGACGTGCTGCTATCAAGTCTTCAATTACTTCATTCCAAGCGATATCCTTTGAACCATCTTCTGAATCTTGGATTGTTGTATGGAATAGGATGCGATGAGCAGTCCCCATTTACACTTTAGATCCGATGGCGTGGCCGGATATGTGAAAATATCTCTGCGGCGTACTTTTGGAGGGCCAAAAATGTTCATCAAATTTGCAGCGCTCTGGTTATCTATCTTCCATGAGCTGGGGAGATTTTCGACGGTGATGGGATTTTATGCAAGCCTTCA
Organism: Papaver armeniacum; assembly: GCA_023531295.1. Taxonomy (NCBI): domain Eukaryota; kingdom Viridiplantae; phylum Streptophyta; class Magnoliopsida; order Ranunculales; family Papaveraceae; genus Papaver; species Papaver armeniacum. The sequence continues at coordinate 72,964 of JAJJWW010016433.1, read as the reverse complement.
GTCCTCCAAGTATGATTCACGTGGTTCTTTGTATGTAGTTGTGCTTTATGCAATAGTCAATGCGAATTTTCTTGTTTGTTGAAGAATCTCGGAACATTCACAGGAACTGTAATTCTGTTTTACAGTTGATCATCAAGCGAGTCCCTTGATAGAAATATTACAGCTGAGGGGTGTCGTATCTTACTTTGATCAGGGGTGATACGTCCATAAGAATCTCTGAATCCTCTTTTGGTGTTTTTGATGCATGTGCACAGCTTCATGTTGAGAAATTACTGCGGCTCGTAAAGCTTTGACATTAATGATGCTGATATCAGAAATAACCTGGTTGAGGGACATGAAGGCATCCCGTGCTGAAAGTCCCCACGTGTAATTATCCTGAGCCTATTTTCTCCTAAAAGATGTACTTCCATTGTATTTGTTGGCAAGGTGGTTGACGAATTGACAAAAGCGGCAATCTTTTGGATCCGTCATTTATTAATCAATGGGTGGGAGTCTTACTTGATAGACCTGTATTGTATCCAAACTTATGGCAGCCCATGCACCCCTTCCATAAGAAATTAGAAATCTAGAAACACCGAATCTGACTTTGTCGGCGATGTGGTTGTTGATGCGCAGCTTCGTGCAGGCCTTGGGTAGGCGATGCTGAGTTCTAAGTAGGTGATATGGCAGACATGATGTGGTTGGTCTGTGTGGCTTCCTGAGGCGCAACTTTCCTATTTGATTCTTCATCGATAACAACGCTTATGAATGGCTGAGCCAAATACTGCTTGTTAGTCAGGCGCCTTCCAGACATGGAGGTGACGATATCCTTATGCTACATATTTGAAGAGTGTTGAACTTGTCACGGTTATGACTTATCGGTTGATCGTCTCCTCTGAGTTGAAGAGGTCCTTGACAGTGAAGGGATTCCGTGTTGAGTCTCAGTCCCCAAGTGTGGTTTTCTTGGTTCTATATTGTATGTACGATGGGTTGTCCATGATAAAGGCATCACCATCTTGCCTCCGTATGAGTGACTCTATTACTTCCTCCATAAGAAACTAAAATATGCAAAAGTTCGGATTACCTCTGTTCGTAGTGGTTGTTTCTATGGTGAAGCTCTGGATGGTATCAACAAACGAGCAACAACGATTCTTGGCAGCAGCTGTGATCAGAAGAGACTGCATTTTTGTGGAAACAAAATAGGTTGGCTGGAGCTTGGATGTCTACGGTCACTATCCTTGACAGGGAGGAATGGTGGATACGAACATGGCAAAGATAGGCGTGGTAATGGTGGTCATGAGATTTGGTAACCACAACCATGAATCTTGGATGAGCGGAGAGGCATAAGTAGTGGTAGCTACGTCCACGAGCTTTAGGCAAGCATATGCGGGGATGCTGGCCACGACCACGAACATTAAAAATCTTTGATCTGCTGTTATGGACCAAAGGATTAGTCTCTTCCTTTCATATAACTTACATACGTGAGTTTATTTCTCCTTCTATTATTTCCCCTCTTTTATTTTTGGTGAAGCAGCTCCTCCCGGATTCCATGCGTGCGAAAGCTCGCCTATTGTTTCTTGCCTGATACAGCAAGGTTGGGGGATGCAAATATGTCTTGACGCTGCGCCTTGGAGAAATACAGAATCTCACATAAATGTTCCATCATGGATTGTACGGCTTTGTGGACGGAGTCCCCAGAAATTCTACAGCTCCTAACGGGAAGAGGATCTATGTGAACTCCTTCAGTGCCTAATTGAAGTTCTCCTGCATCCGCATTCTCCTTGAAAATGCGCTTCAATTTGGTGCAGTCACTGGTTGGGTGATTGACGATCCTCTTCAATCGGAAACGAGAAGTTTAGAGCGGCCCCTCCAGTTTCTTGTTGTTTTCCAGGCATCTTAGTCTCAGCTTTCCGAGTTTGAGTTGTCTGCTGCGCTGGTGCATCACGTTTGGATTGTTATTCTGCAGCTGGAGCTTTCGTCTTCACCCACTACGCTTACAGAGGGCCCGGTATTAGTTTGTTTGTTGATGAGACGCATGTTCCCTCGAATCTCGCACGCATCTTCGTTCTTGGCAGGTCTGGTTCTTTCCAGCAATGCTGGTGTTGTTGTAGCCGATCGCTTAGCAGCCTCATGGAGTTCAGAGAATGTCTGGAAGCGTAGGTTCTCCAGTAAAGCGCGATAGATAGGAACCATACCGTTAATGAAGGACTCCACCAACTGTTGTTCAGTCACATTTTGATCATGACAATCCAATGCCTGAATCCTGAATCTCTTGACATAATCATTTGGATGCTTATTATTCCGTTGAAATATTCTTCCCAAGTATGAAAAGGTGATTTGCTCAGACACGAAAAAATATTTCTTGTAGAAAGCGGTAACCATCTCACACCAGTTGGATATGTTGTTTGGTGCAATGTTATTGTACCAGGTATATGCTCTCCCGGTAAGCGACTTTGAAAACTCTTTCAGGCGGAGGATATGGTTGTATTCATGCTCTCCTAAGGATTCCAGAAAACGAGAGATGTATTCACGAGCATTACCGGTACCGTCATAAAGGGAAAATTGAGGATAAAATTATCCCCTCAGAAGATGAACTCTTTGTACATCAGGAGGATAAGGAGGTTGATGCTGGTGCATATCCGCCGGGTTTTCTTTGCCTCGATTTTGGAGAAGTCGTTCCAGGTCCTCACGTGTGATGAAATTGGATTGTTGATTCCTTTCCAATAAGCGTTCAGGAGCAACGCGAGCCTCTTCATCTATGCATCCTTAAAAAGACGAGGGTACCCAAATATACCTCAATCTAAAACTTTTCCACCTATAAGTCCTTTCTCCGAAAGTGATTGTCTATGGACTGAGTCGAGACAGTACAACTAATCGGTTCACACTTCGTGTGATCGTCTATGGATACGAGATTGAGACAATACGACAACAAGATAACTTGTGTGATTGACAATGGATAAAAGATCGAGACAATACAACAACGAAGTATGTTTACTTGATAATAGGTTCGGACTTAATCAAACACAATAGGATTGATATCAAGTAAATAGGAATTAACGTTTGTGTATTTTAATTCTATTTATAATAAAAACAATTATAATTGCGGAAATAAAAAGTAAAAGACACATCAAGATTTTGTTAACGAGGAAACCGCAAATGCAAAAAATCCCCGGGACCTTGTCCAGAATTGAATACTCTCGGGATTAATCCGCTATACAAAATCTAAACCAACTTCGTATAGTTGAGACCAAGCAACTAAACCTATAGTTCACCTATTTTCGTCTGTATCCCTGCGCCTCCAACTTGTAATAAGTCATGCACTTGGAACAATTCCTTTGGTTCGTATTCCAAACTGTAAAGGAACAACAAATATGTTCGGTAACAACTCTTTTCAAACAAGTGATATGAGTTTGACAAAAGGCTCTTCCATTTATCCAAATAAACTCCTTTGTCCGGTCCTTAGATCTATCTTTCAACAACTACCAAAGTAATTATTAAGACTATGCATCAATACTTCGAATCACAAAGAAACGTATTGATGTCGATCTACTCAACTAATCAATAAAATCTATCACAAAGATAAACCGATTATAGAATTGGATCCCCAGCCGATCAAGTTTTGTGCACACCAAAGATTATGAACCCAAATCAGAAATCTTCTTCGTCTTCAAATCTTCTTAGATCTTCAATAAACACCTGCACATAATCAACTTGAATCTCTTGTGATCAATCACACACAGAACGGAGTCTGTCAACAATGGATTATCACAAGACGTCTTTAGAACTACAAATATTCTAAAGATCCCCGTCGAAACTTCGATCTAGTTTGAGTGAATCTTATATCAAAAGAGAAGATTCTCTAGCATAAACTAGGTGCAATCAAAGTTCAACAACCGCTAGTCAATCAAATCAATCGAAAACTAATAATAAACTGCAATTATCTAGTTTCTCACCAACGGTACTCGTAGAGCTTCCCAATCCCAAAGAAGTCTTTAAAACGAGCGGTCGTAAGAGATTTCGCCTAATTAGGATACTTTCCTCTCCGAATAGACGGCTCCACCAGTAACAACACAACTAGGTAGTTTTGCTGGCTATGAGGATTAGTTTGCTTGAAATGCAAACTTTAATTTTTATAGACCAAGGAAGTTTGGACACCAAGGAATTTCCAAAACCGAAAATATTCTCAAGATATGCAATATATTTCCAAATTCGGTTTCCATAATTCCTGGAAATGCTTTGTCCAAATATTGACCGAAATCTCAGTAAAAAATATCCAATTAGAAACGCACATTACCAATTTTTATTTTCTAAAGATATGCATTTTAATTGCTGGAAATTAAAAGCATATAAAACTAAAAACCTTAATTAAAAGATTCTTAATTTATTTCGATCCTGGATTCTCCTTTAGCTATTAAGGAATATCTTTGAACAATAAAAGATAAGCGTTACTGCACATGTTCAAAGTATGTCGACATCTTTACTTTGTAAATCCTTTTTCATATTTACAATCTTGGAACCGATTTGCCACACTTCCAAACAAGTTTATAATTGGTTCATCTGACTTCCAAGAACTATGTGATTGATTATCCTATAAAATCACCAATCATGGGTTTCACGGTTCTACCAAAACAAGTTTTGATTCTACCTCCATGTGGGTACTAGGATCAGTCACACTAGCTTTCCAAAATTTGGTTGACTAGGTACTAGGATCGGTTACCACATATTTATGGTATCTAACTTTTATTTGGTTGCACAAGTCATAGGATCGGTTACCAATATCTAAGACTTGTTATACCTCTTACAAGGATCGATTCCCCTTTGCTTGTGATCGGTTGCACCTCTTACTAGGATCGGTTCCCCAATGTCTAGAGTTGGTCATACCAATTACAACAAATCGATCATACCATCTCAGGTGATTACTTAAGATCAGTTTCACTAATAAAAGTCATACCAATACAAAAGTCAGGCCTTGTGAATAGTTTTACCAAGATACATAAACAAGTTATGAGCAGTTGTACTAAACACCCATATTGGTAATCCAAAGATTTGCAATGAATAACAATACCAATAAGCCTAGCGATTTCCCTTTCGATTCACAAAACAAGTTTATGAATTGTACTTCCTTTAAACGAATGTAAAAACATTGTTTCCTAGGACGAAATCTTCACCCATACCCATACATAATCACAATAGCATTCATACGATTATGTCTTATATACGAAGTTCAAAAGATAGACGATATACTTCGTATTGTAATTCCTTAATACTATGTCTAACTAGAGTATAATCTTTCACAGCTTCGCAGTTATGTTTTCAATATGCACGACTTGAAAGATATGTTAGGGAATGAAACAGTTCAAGTCAAATATTACTAACCTCAAGTGGAAGGATGATGTCGTCATTGTAGCTCCTTACTTCTTCACATTCTTTAAGTCTTCACGTACTACTTGTAATGTCTCATATCCTAATACTTTCAAGCTAACCTATATGAAGTTGACTCTAGTAAATAATCAAGCGACTCTTTAAATGAGTTTTGGTTCACTAAAATATGACAACCAAACTTGACATACCAACGCTTAGTGGGTTCAACCGAGCAATGCTCTAACAGTCCCGCTGAAGTGCTTGCGTCGGGGGTGTTAAAAGCTTTCCTTGTCAGCTCCATCTGGGGTTGACGTGACTCTTGCGGTAGCCACTCCGTTAGGGTCTTGAGGAAAGTAAGTACCTCTTTCTGAGTTGTAGCCATGTCTGTCTGAGCCTTAGCAAGAACTTCCAGTCTTTCCATCAAATCAAAAATGGTAATAGGGGGTTGGCTTCCTCTGGCTCCTCCAGCCTCTCGTCCTGATGGAGTTGTGGCAGTAGCTCTAGTAACAATTGGGGGCGTTATGCTCGAAGAAACATTGGGAAAGGTGGCAGCAGCTCTGGCTTTGGTGATAGGAGGTGTCACGCTGGAGAGAACGTTTCTTGCGCTGCTGGTGTTGGTGGTATAGGATGTGAAAAAGCGGGGGTCTAACAACCACACCCAATAATTCGTTTGGCAATCTGTATATACTAACTCCAATATACTTTCAAGAGAATCAACTAGACAATTAGACTTAATCTTAAGAAAAGTATATCAAAAAGTTATATCTCAATTTCTCAATTCATTCTGCAATCAATCAAACAGGAATTTGCGAGCCCGATTGAATATAAGAAATAACTTGGGCGGTATCAAAAACCAATATCCAAGTGTCAATCAATTTAATCAACAACCCAAAGGTCAGATTCACAATTGACTGAACTTACGTACAACCTGTGATATTTCAATTATATAAACAAATTGTTAGAGAACTGCTCGGTCGAACTCGCATGCGTTGCTATCTCAAGCATGTTTGTCAATGTTAGTGATCAAAACTATAAGTCTCGGACTAGGATAGAAAGTGTATTTGTGCTCAAGACTCCATGGCGATCATCATACAAAGACGAAGAACTACTCAAGGAACTTGTGGAACTTCATCGACTAAAAGGTATGTGGAGACTTGAACTTATCTATCACTCAAAATTCTATCTACTCTATCTCCTATCTTGAGACAAAAGTCGTTTTGCTATATAGACTATGATTATACACATTTTCTATTTCGAGCCGAGTTTATCTCGCTTATCTATTTCTCGAAATATGTGTTGGTAAGCTTTCGCTTTGGCCAAGTTCATCTTTACTAGTGACGAAAGTCATGTTAAGTTTCAATCACTTGAAAATGGCTTTGACGAAAAATGGTTTGTGAATAACAACTATATAACGTCCTCTAAGAATGTTTCAATGATTGAAATGAGAGTTTAGATTATATAACCATGGAAGGATATAAACATTGTGTGGTAACACATATGTGTGTAAGTCCTTATTCCTTGAACTAAAGTATGCGTACTTTGCTACTCAGGAAAACTGGAACGAGGTCCGCGTACCAAGTCCGCGTACTGTCGGAAGTTCTCATCTCGAGAAATTCTGCTGGAGTTTGTAAACTAAAAACAAACTTATTCCGGGTACTTAAGTCCGCTTACCAGTTCGTGTACTTAAGTTGGTTATTTTCTAAAAACGATTATTTGTGAACTTAAACTTATATAAACTAAGGAATGCATAATTGCAAACCGTGGCTATAAAGTTCATGAATCGATTCGAGTGAATCAAATCGTTTTTGTTTCAGTTGTGTCTATTATAAAGATCTAAGCAATTGAACAACTCTCTAACTAGTTCATTTGAGTCATTTGAACTAGTTATGGTAAAGAAGAATATGGTTGATATGAAAGTGCTCATATGGCTAACCATTTGGTTAACTACTGTTGAACCAACTAAATGTACATGTTTGGGTACGGTTACACAAACCTAAAAACGTGCATTTCATTTGTGTGTAACAAGTTAAGTTTCAATCTAACGGTTGAAAGATATTATCTTGAATCTAATCAGGATTTCATCTAACGGTGAATATTGAATGCTTTGTTACCAAGCTAACATTGTTTGCAAACCCTGATTTGAAAGACTATATAATGGAGAACTCTAGCAACTGGGAAACCTAATCCCTACACCTCATGTGTGATACTAGTTGTATAATCTAGAGTCTATTCTCCTTTAACCTTAGGTTTCTATCGATACCCTGAGGTTAACGACTTAAAGACTTCATTGGGATTGTGAAGCCAGACCGATACTACTTTCTCGTAGTTGTGTGATCTGATCTTGTTGTTTCTATCGTACTAAGTACAATCGTAAAGATTGGCTTGAGATTGATTTCTTCGATAGGCAAGATATAAAAGTAGTCACAAACACCTTCGTCTCATCGTTTGTGATTCCGCAATATATTATTTCGCTAGTCGATTAAGATTATTGTGAGGTGATTGATAATACTAGGTTGTTCTTCGGGAATATAAGTCGGGGTTATCAATTGGTTCCTGTTCACCTTGATTTATCAAAATACGGAACAAAACTCGTAGGTATTTCTGTGGGAGACAGATTTATCTATTACCTTAGACTTTTCAGTGTGATACAGATTTGTTTATTAAAGTCTCCGACTTTGGGTCGTAGCAACTCTTAGTTAGGGGTGAGATCATTTAAGGGAATCAAGTACGTAGTATCCTGCTGGGATCAGATACGTAAGGAGCGCAACTGTACCTTGGATCAGTGTGAGATTGATTGGGGTTCAACTACAGTCCAGACCGAAGTTAGTTTGTAATAGGCTAGTGTCTGTAGCGGCTTAATACAGTGTGTGTTCAATCTGGACTAGGTCCCGGGGTTTTTCTGCATTTGTGGTTTCCTCTTTAACAAAACTTCTGGTGTCTGTGTTATTTCTTTTCCGCATTATATTTTGTTATATAATTGAAATATCACAGGTTGTGCGTTTGAATAATATCGCAACGCATTTTTGTGAAGTTAATAAACAACGATGTCGCGAGGCAAAGTCGCAGAGCTAAAATAAACGACGAAAGAATAACGACAAAGTAGACATAAAGAAGACGTGAGATCTCGGCGAGGGTTAAGAAGTGTCGCGAGATTGAATAGTTGTACATCTTTTTTGAAAGGGAGAGATCTTTTTAGATCCTCATTAGAGAGAAAGTTTAAGAGTGTTTTACTTGCTAAGTGTAATTCTACTTTTCTTGGTAGAACTCATGAAATTAATCAATAAACATTCTCAATTATGCAACTTTCAATGGATTAATTAACCAAAATATAGTGAGGGGTGTAGTGTGGGATTTCCTGCTACTACATATGCGCTAGAAACAGGGACCTAATCTTGTTGGTTTAGGAAAGAAAATCGCAATTAAAGTTGTTTAGATCAAGAAAATGAGAAAGGAAACTCTCGATCGGATGAAGCAGAGAAAAAGATATGGCGTATAGCACAGGTATGAGAGTAATGGCTAACAAATTTCATGAAAATATCAGAGGAAGGATACACAAACGAGATTTTGAAGGAAAGAAGATTACAGATCGAGAAATAACGTCACCTTTGAAAGATTGGGAAAAGCAAGAAATAACATTCTACGGCGGAGGAAATATCAAAAGAAAACTTGGATCACATATCTCCACTGGTGATTGCAATAAACGTGTATAAGGAAGGAGAGAAATCGGAGAATACGATGAAAACATGGGTGATGAATGGAGTTTTAATCGATACAGGGAGTCCGTAAACATCATGTTCTATCACGCTTACAAAAAGATGGGATATAAAGATGAAGATATGATTTTCGCGGCATACAATATTCAAGGTTTTGGTAAATCCATAACAAAAGTTAAAGGGGAGATAAAAATACGTATTCCGTTAGGAGGAATTGAAACAGGTGACATTGAGTGTGGTAGACATGGAATCACCATACAACATGTTGCTAGGAAGACCATGGGTACATGCGATAAAAGCGTGGCGTCGACGCTTCATCAACGTATCAAATTCCTACACCAACCGGAATCGCCGAGATCGGAGGGGACGCCGACAAAGGAAGAATATATTATCAAAATGAAGTAAAATGTTGCGAGGAACAAATAAACAAGCGAAAGAACATATCAAAATACCGCAAAAGATGGCGAAGGCGACTAAGAAAGAAGAAGAATTCGAGTTTACATGATCAAAGCGAAGAAGGAAAAGGAATACCTAGCGAGATCTCGGGAGAAGAAAATGATCCCGCGACGGAACCGAAAGGACCAACCCCTATGGGAGAACCGAAGGCCGTTACGTCGCGGGAGAGCAAACTAAAGAAGTGAATGTTGGAACTAAGGAAGAACCTAAGATGCTAAAATTGGAACTAACATGGGAGCGGATGAAGAAGAAAGAATCGCGGTGTCCTGTGCATGAGATTATAAAGATATCTTCGCATGGGATATGGATGAAATGCCTGGTATAGATCCATCGGTAGCTTGTCACAAGTTAGAAATTGATAAAAATGTAAAGCCATTCAAACAAAGAATTAGAAAGATAGCAACAAAGATATCACCCTCGATAGAAGAAGAGTTGCGAAGATGTTGACGCAGAATCATTAGACAAGCAAAATATCCCGAATGGATAGCGAATATGGTTATAGTTCCAAAGAAGAACAAAGGAATAAGGATTTGTATTGATTTTACCGATTTGAATAAAGCTGCCCAAAAGACAGTTTCCATTACCAGACATTCCACACAGCTAGTTGAATCGGCGGGAATGAAAGAGTATCATCACGACGGATACAAAGGTTACAATCAAATTCCTCGCCGAGGAAGACCAAGAACACACTGCTTTCTTCGCTCCAAGAGGATTATATTGTTATACTAAAATGCCGTTTGGTTTGCGAAATGCTGGAGCAACGTATCAAAGGATGGTAGAAAATGTGTTCGCAGAGTGGATACACAAAACACTAGAGGTATACGTGGATGACATGCTGGTGAAAAGTAAAAAGGCGTGAATGGAGAAGGTAAAGGAGTGGGAATTGTTGTAATTTCGCCAAGGCAATAAATTAGCTTTTGCTTTTAGATTGGAATTTGAGTCTACTAACAATGAAACGGAGTATGAAGCTATAATACATGCTTTAAGATTTGCAATAGAAATGAAATTGGAGAATGTGAGAATTACCAAAGGACTCGCAATTGGCAATCCGATAACGTGAACGAGAAGTATACTACAAATGATCCATCCCTACAGACAATACAACAAGAAGAGAGGCTACTGGAATGTCACCTTTTTGCTTAACATACAAGCCGTGCTTCCAACAGAGGTTGTGATCCCGACAACTAAGAAAGAAGTTTGGGAGAAAAATCTTAGTGCAGAAATATTCTAATCAAATTGGATGAATTGGAAGAGAAAAGGGAGAAGGCGTTGCGACACATGGAGAATTACCAGCGAAGATTGGCTAGAGAATATAACAAGCGCGTCAAAATACGTGAATTCCAACCAGGAGATTTGGTGTCAGAAACCCCAAGATATCAACGTGAAAGTGGAGGCAAGTCGGCAAGAAAATGGGATGGACCTTATATCATCAAAGAGGTAGCTGGTGACAAAGGGCATATAGATTGATGGACCCGTGGAAGAGATGTGGGGCAAAAATTGGATAGACCATGGAATAGGTTATATCTAAAGAAATATTATCCGTGATAACGAAAGATGACAAAATGAATTAAGATGAAGTACTTCTTCGCGATATTTACACATTCAATAAAATGCAGGGAGAATCCGCGAAGAGATCGCGATAAGAATAACAGAAAAGTCATGAATAGCTTAACAAAACAACAAGAGATAAGGAATGATTAAATGAATGAATCGGCGAATATCTCGCATAAAAAATAGCAAATGATGAAGAATGATTGACTCAAAAGAATGAATGAATGGGACGAACCTTTATGGCGTACACCTAGTTCGCGAATTATATTTCGTAAGAGGCAAATGTAAGACCTAAAGTGCGTCATATAAGGGGGTATCTCTTAACATGGCTCGGGTGGAAGGTTACACCGCTCCCGAAACCCGGGTCATGCAGATTTGGGGCCCATGAAAGCCTATCCTGGGGAGATACCTTGGATTCCCAACTATATATGTAGGTTATACTGGTTGGGCGACATTTACCCTGGCCATTCTTGGCAAGTCTTGGCATGTCTTTTCGGCCCAAGAAAACTCCACTTAGGTGCGGGCTCGTAACCATAAACCATATAGGTATAAGGGATAAGAGGCTGCGAAAACAACTTTGTTGTTAAGACCGGATGGGAGGAGCTAGTTTCTTTCATTTCATCAAAATGTAAGCGAATAAGCTTGCGAGATTATAGTTATAAATAAGAAGAAGAAAATAAGAGGATTCTCCAACAAGGGATTTGATCTTTCAAAACAAATGCAGACATAGTTGTAGCAAGAGTTATCAAACAAATTAATTCTCTACATCAATTTTATCGTCTTCACCAATTACTTTCTCAGCTTCACCTTCGCTATCAATGGACGTTCTTCTCGAGATATTTTCAAAGATCTTTATTCTCGCCAATTGGTGGATTCTCATCAAGAAAGCTTTTCAGTCGTTGATAACTTCATATTAGCGACGTATAATCATTTTCATCACTTATTTCCAAAGTTATATTCCGCCTTTAGAGGGAACTCGGCGTAGTAATGCCTTTGATTGAAATATCATTCCCACTAAACCTTTTTCAATCGAGAACGCAAATTCTTTTCATTGGAAACAAGTATGGAATTTTCGTTTGAGAGTTGGATTTTTCTAAATTGACACATTGTTCTTGGAATTGCTTCGCTTTTACACTCAAAGTTATTCTACCCCGAATAAGTTTATCTCTCTCAATAATTACTTCCAGTTGGTTTTTCAAAGAATGATTGGCTTGCTCTTGTTCTTCACATAATTTTCGACAAGCATCATATCATGAATAGTTCGCCACCTTATTCAACAAAGAACGTTCGATTCTCATCCGATAAAGTTTGCAACTCAAAGCATAAGAGAGGCGAGATATTACTTAACAAGTCTTGTTTCGCGAAAATTTAAATTTTCTTTTGACAACCTTGTGAAGTTTCTAAGAGATTATATTGATCCCATTGAACATTGGTCTTGGAGAATGAACAGTAGTTGCCGTTTTAATTCTTCATTCTTCTTGCGAAGGTGATTGTCTCTTGTCATTCAACTTAACCAAAAGACGACCTTATCGCCAAGGTGCTTATTTGTATTTTTTCTTGCATCATTCACAAGATCTGAAAGAACCTTAAAGGCCACATCTATACCCTCCAAATTTTCTCATTGAATCAAGAAAGAGAGATATAACTCTTTGATATATTTTTATTAAGATTGAAGAAGAGGAAAGCTCTTAACGGTCATTACCCAAATCCAAGGAAACTTGACGAAAAGAAATTTAGCGGAATTCAAATATATGGCATATTTCCTAATAGGCGAGAAGAGATTGCATGAACCGATTATTCTCTCGTAACACATGAGGCAAGAAATGACACTTTGTACATAGGAGCTTTGAATTTCGCAAAAGAATAGAGGCTAGTTGATTCTCTTAAAAGTATATTGGAGTTAGTCCAAAATAAACGATTGCTAATCGAAATATTAGTTGTACATCGGTTCCCGAAAATAAAGGATAGTTGTTGTCATCCACTATGTATTTTCAATTGGGAGAGATCTTTTTTTGAATTGTTAGGCAAGTCATTAGGAGAGAAAGTTTAAGAGTGTTTTACTTGCAAACACGAAATAAACCTAATAAGTTTGTGTTTGTTTGATCTTTGGTACTGTTCAAGTGATTTCTCTATTCAAAATTTTGCCTTGCTTGGGAAATTTCTTTATATTTTTATTAAGATTGAGAAAAAAAGTATATTGGAGTTAGTCCATACAGATTGCTAATCTATGGTCTTGGCATCCTTAAAAATTTGCCTCTTTGGAAAACTTGGTCTTGGCATCTGTACCGCCCGCTAGAATTTCTTAAAGATTGTTTAAAGACTATTATGGACAAAACCTCTGGTTTCTCATAATAGTTTCATTACATCTAAGAACTTGGAAAACTTAGATGATGAGAAACAATCTAAATAAAAAATTAAAAAGAATGGAAGATTGAGAAAACGTTCGTTACGCTCAAAGATATGGAATCTCACTAGATTAACTCTTAATGTTTTTGAGAAATACTATCGTAATTGATCTATTGACAAGGATCTATTTAGAGATTTCGAAAGCGTTTTTAGATTCCTAGAAAAACTTAATTCTGTTAAGTTTAAGAATCGACCCGATAAAAGTTCTGTACATGTAAAACTATGGAATAATGATGTACGGACTAAACACTCTATCAACACAAGTAGATCCAATGCGGGTTCTCATGTTTTTGACACAGGGTCACGGAATCAGAAGAATCTTCTTTCTAGTCATATAAAAAGGAAGAAAGAAAGCTCTGACAACCCTGATTATCATCATTACTTTGATTATATCACTGGGACTGCTCACAAATATCAACCAGAAATATTGCATGAGGATCTCTCTGCACATCATGCCTCTTTCTAACAAGCATGGCACTACCCCATTTGTATATATCTTGAGATGGGGCAAGAAATGGTTTGATTTTTGTACAGTTGGGTTAAAATGATATCCTTCTTGGATTTTCGAATAAGCTTTCTATTGCATCTAGTTCTTCTCACAAATTGTGTTGTCACGGGATGCACAACCTTGATGTGCGAATATCAAAGAAAACCCCAAATTCATTTTGTGGGTCGCGGTTCATAAACGGGTCCAAGCCCATTAGTGAGCTTATAAAGAAGAAGTGCACGTACCCTCTTCTTCCTCCCATCAGTTCGCGTACGTGAACTTTCTAGGGTTCATGATATTCCTCCATTAAATCTTCCTTGGAGGAAAATAAGACAAATGGGTGGTCAAAGTTCATTCCAAGTAAGTGATTTCCTCTTGTTTCTCTCCAATTTCTAGATCTCATGATGAATTTCAAGGTTTCAAAAAGAACTTCAAAAAGTTTGGGTTCCTTTAGACCAAAATTATATTAGAATTAGATTTGTCAATGATTCTTGTGCTAATGTTTTTGAAAGGATTTCATCTATGGGTTTTATTTTAGAAAAGAAATTGGATTCATCTAGTGGACATAAAGAGGATTTAGTTTGCTTTGAAAAATTCAATCTTGGAAACATCTTTGATGGTCTTGGTCAACGATTTGATACTCTCACAAGAATTTTCTATGCCAACATTCATGATGTTGATCTCGAAAAAATGGAATTCAAAACCATGATAAAATATAGAAAGATTTCTTGTTAATAGAGAGTGATTTCGAAGATTACCAAAATTCCATTGGGAAATGTTCGTCTACCTAGGCCAAGTGATGAACGACCATCGCATGAAGACATGTCTCTTGGTCTTTGTGGTAAGAAGGTTGCTTGGAATCAAGGGAAATTTCCTACTAATGTTCTTAGTGTGGCCTTGATGGCTTTCAGAAAACTTGGTATCTCTAACCTTTGTCCCTCCACAATTGAGAATTCTCGATGGAGTCGCGAGTTTGCGGAACTGGTCTATTTCCTTGAATTGGGTGTTCCGAGTATCGATATTTGTGGTTTCATCATCTTTCAAATGACTTCGATGACTTCACCCAACAAGAAGTTAGGTTACCCTTGCTTGATTAGTCAAATTTTCCGTAAACGTGGTTTTGATTCAATTGGCAATTCTCTTGGGGTTCCCAAACTCGTTCGTCCCTGTACTTTCAAACGTATAAGGGAGAATGTGTGCAAAAGGCAAAGAAATGATTCCCTTGACGGTTTTTGCGATCCTACCACCTTGAGTCTTCTTCAAAAAATTCACAAGGGTGTGTGTAAGGTCAATTCAAGGGTGAAGTGCGTGCAAGAACAATTGTCATTAGTTGCAACTAAGTTTCCCAAGCTCAAGGAAGAATTAAACATGATTCAAGCATCTTGGAGTGTTTCCGATGATGATGAGTAAACTGTGATTTTAGTTGTCTAGTAAATCTTCTGATGAGAATTTTATTTCTTGTTTTATTTAGAAGAATAACTAGAGTTTGGAATAGCTATAATTGTGATTACACATAACTATGTCCAACGTTTTCATCTTCATGTTTTTAGGTTTATTTGTTTAAATTCTAAAATTGTTTTGAAGATGCTTTTTGCAGTATTAATCTTTAATGGTTTTATATATTGCAATATGTTATAGGATATGTGTTTGTGTCCTTGAACTATGATGGTCCCATACTTGTCAAAATTTAAGTCTTTCATATGTCGATATGCACGTATTGATAAAAGAATGAATGAACTTTTGACATTACAAAAGTTTGAAGCCTATTATGTCATTATGAAAATATTGATGGAAGATAGGATGAACTTTTGTTTACGAGGATTATGTCTATTGTATGTCAGTGTGCAAATAGTGATTGATAATAGAATGAATCCTTGTTTATTCCGCAGTATTGATCTTCCCTGATCCATATTTTATGTATATACTGTGCGGCTCCGTAAGTTTTCTTATGTTGAGCATTTCCGATCAAATTAATCATGGGTTTTCTTGTAGTTAATTTGATTGAGTATTATTTGGATTCAAATTCATATTCGTATGTGATTTGTTATGTCCAAAGAAATCCATCTTTTTTCGTGAAAGTAAGGTCACTCTTGTTGTTCTTTCGGGAATGACATTTTATGGGGGAGAGTTCTTAATTTAACTTGTGCTTAATTTCCAAATCTTTGTGGGGAGTGAGGCTGTGGAATATTATATGAGTTATCCTGTATCTTTATAAACTCCTTGATGAAAGCATTTAGATTCGGCTATATGATTGCATCTAAAAAGCTGATATGTGCTTGCTTTTGGTCATGAAATGTCTCTATGGAAATTTCATTAGGATCCCACTAGTTTTCGTACCTTTGCCAATTTTATTGACAAAAAGGGGGGGAATTAATGTGTAGTTCACACTACAAATACATATGGTTTTCGGATCATTATGTAAGTGGGAGTGGTTTCCATGTGAGATGGAGTATTGACTAAAGGGGAGTGATACATATCACCATAGTATTGTTGTCGAAGTTGTGATGCAATTGAACTTTGATGTTGTGTAATAATACTATGACATTGTGTAACAATGATTGAGAATTCTTGTTTTCTCATTGTTATGGCTATGGATTTTCAACAACGATGATGCTAAACTTAGAACCTTTGGAATCATTGGAGTACTTGGAAGTGACGAAGATTTCGAGTAATGTTGAAGAACCAAGAAGATCAGGCATGTGGAAGAGAAGCTACAAAAGTTATTTATCTATTTTGTATTCCATATGTATTGATAGTTTTGTCACTAAAATTGACAAAAGGGGAGATTGTTAGAGCACTGCTCGGTCGAACTCGCATGCGTTGCTATCTCAAGCATGTTTATCAATGTTAGTGATCAAAACTATAAGTCTTGATTTCTAGTCTACTATTAGCTAAGTCTCAAACTAGGATAGAAAGTGTAGTTGTGCTCAAGACTCCATGGCGATCATCATACAAAGACGAAGAACTACTCAAGGAACTTGTGGAACTTCATCGACTAAAAGGTATGGGGAGACTTGAACTAATCTATCACTCAAAAGTCTATCTACTCTATCTCCTATCTTGAGACAAAAGTCGTTTTTCTATATAGACTATGATTATACTCATTTTCTATTTCGAGCCGAGTTTATCTCGCTTATCTATTTCTCAAAATATGTGTTGGTAAGCTTTCGCTTTGGCCAAGTTCATCTTTACTAGTGACGAAAGTCATGTTAAGTTTCAATCACTTGAAAATGGCTTTGATGAAAAATGGTTTGTGAATAACAACTATATAATGTCCTCTAAGAATGTTTCAATGATTGAAATGAGAGTTTAGATTATATAACCATGGAAGGATATAAACATTGTGTGGTAACACATATGTGTGTAAGTCCTTATTCCTTGAACCAAAGTATGCGTACTTTGCTGCTCAGGAAACCGGAACCAAGTCCGCGTACTGTCGGAAGTTCTCATCCCGAGAAATTCTGCTGGAGTTTGTAAACTAAAAATAAACCTATTCCGGGTACTTAAGTCCGCGTACTTAAGTTGATTATTTTCTAAAAACGGTTATTTGTGAACTTAAACTTATATAAACTAAGGAATGCATAATTGCAAACCGTGGCTATAAAGTTCATGAATCGATTCGAGTGAATTAAATCGTTTTTGTTTCAATTGTGTCTATTATAAAGATCTAAGCAATTGAACAACTCTCTAACTAGTTCATTTGAGTCATTTGAACTAGTTATGGTAAAGAAGAATATGGTTGATATGAAAGTGCACATATGGCTAACCATTTGGTTAACTACTGTTGAACCAACTAAATGTACATGTTTGGGTACGGTTACACAAACCTAAAAACGTGCATTTCATTTGTGTGTAACAAGATAAGTATCGATCTAACAGTTGAAAGATATTAGCTTGAATCTAACCAGTTTTTCATCTAACGGTGAATATTGAATGCTTTGTTACCAAGCTAACAGTGATTGCAAACCCTGATTTGAAAGACTATATAATGGAGAACTCTAGCAACTGGGAAACCTAATCCCCATACCTCCTGTGTGATACTAGTTGTATAAGATAAAGTCGATTATCCTTTAACCTTAGGTTTCTATCGAGACCCTGTAGGTTAACGACTTAAAGACTTCATTGGGATTGTGAAGCCGGACCGATAGTACTTTCTCGAAGTTGTGTGATCTGATCTTGCTGTTTCCATCGTACTAAGTACAATCGTTAAGATTAGCTTGAGATTTATTTCTCCGATGGGCAAGATATAAAAGCAGTCACAAACACCTTCATCTCATCGTTTGTGATTCCGAAATATCTTCTTTCACTAGTCGATTAAGATTATTGTGAGGTGATTGATAATACTAGGCTGTTCTTCGGGAATATAAGTCTGGGTTATGAATTAGTTCATGTTCACCTTGATTTATCAAAAGACGGAAAAAAACTCATAGGTATTTCTGTGGGAGACATATTTATATCTTACCATAGACTTTTCTATGTGATACATATTTGTTTATTAAAGTCTTCGACTTTGGGTCGTAGCGATCTTAGTTGTGGGTTAGATCATCTAAGGGAATCAAGTACATAGTATCCTGCTAGGATCAGAGACGTAAGGAGCGCAACTGTACCTTGGATCAGTGTGAAATTGATTGGGGTTCAACTACAGTCCCGCACCGGGTTAGTTTGTAGTAGGCTAGTGTCTATAGCGGCTTAATACAGTGTGTGTTCAATCTGGACTAGGTCCCGGGGTTTTTCTGCATTTGCGGTTTCCTCGTTAACAAAACTTCTGGTGTCTGTGTTATTTTTTTTTCCGCATTATATTTTGTTATATAATTGAAATATCACAGGTTGTGTGTTTGAATCGATCAATTGGGAAATCCAACCTTTGGTTGTTGATTGAAATTGATTGATCCTTGAACATTGGTCTTTGGTACCGTTCAAGTGATTTCTCGTGTATTCAATTAGACTCGCAGATTTCTATTTGCTTGAGTAAGTATTGAATCAAGAAAGAGAGACATAACTCTTTGATATACTTTTATTAAGATTGAGTCTGACTATCTAGTTGATTCTCTTAAAAGTATATTGGAGTTAGTCCATACAGATTGCTAATCGAAATATTGGGTGTGGTTGTTGTACCCCCGCTTTTTCACAAATATAATGCGGAAAAGAAATAACACAGACACCAAAAAATTTGTTAACGAGGAAACCGCAAATGTAGAAAAACCCCGGGACCTAGTCCAGAATAAACACACACTGATTATAATATGTTACACCAATTTCCTAATACCTATTCATACTAGATGTAATACCTCCTTCAGATGTATTCAAGCACTTGCAGAACACCGATTCTCATTAGGAATTCTTCTCGTAAATCTTCTAGCAGAACCCAAGGCCCTCTTTAGAAGATATAACAACACGGTTGATATTTTTCCAATTTTTTGTTTACACAAAATACCGAATCGATTTCTCTTTAGATGTAAATCAAGGTTTTGGAAATCTTGTGTTTGTTTTGAGAAAAACAATTACTAGGTAAAAGTAATATCAAAACAAACTTGTAGATTAGGGTTTTAACTTACAATCAGTATGCGTACACACAAGGAGTCTGTGAACCTGATTTTCGTAAGTGAACTTGGGCGATTCCAAAGATCAATTTCCAAGTTAAGAAAATCCTAATAATTCTACAACAAGAACACCTAGAATAAATCTATAGATATCTTGTTTAAAAATTCTTAAGGATTTTTACGAGATACCTTAATCAAAGTTTTCTTTCTAGCTTCCGATTTCGACTAACAAGTGTTGGTATACGATCGGAAACTGAAATCTATCAAAACCTAGGGTTTATAATCAACAACTCTTGAATGGTTTCATATCAGAAGAGAAAACCTTAGAATAGACAGGAGGTGAAAAACCTAGATTACAAGTTGTATAATCAATCACGAAGATTAAATCCAACTCGGCTTTGTGATCCCCAATACAAAGACTTTTATCTCACTCTTGTTCACGAAGAACAGAAGACATGGAAAATAACCTTATGAAGCTTACGCAAATTTTCCAAAGAGGGATGAAAACGTGTAGCACTCATGAACCCTTTATTTATAGTGAACAATAACTTGGAAGCTACGCAAGGCTATTTTCCTTTTTCAAGACTCTCCTAATTTTGGGAGTCTTTCCTAAGTTACAACTCTTGCCCAAATAATTAATTAGCAAATATTGTATTTATGTGAGTAAATCACATTTTAACTTAGGAAGGAATCACAAACACTCTAATATGGTAATCAAATATGTTTGGAGTAATATCTATCTTGCCTAGATAAGGAAACATCAATTACACGACCAAAAATGGCTTCTAGTCACGTAATTGGGCTCAAGTCCGTGAACCGTTACAAACAGTCCATGGATTGTTTCCTACTAACGAACTGTAATAATTACAACAACACTTATAATTGTTACTTTAATAAATCACTCATAACTTCATCGCTATAACTCGGAATTGAGTGATTCTTGGCTCGTTGAATTCGTAAGCTTGTTCACTATAACATGAGAACCTTTCTAGGGATAAAGGTTATTGTCACAAGAGTCGTGGTTCAAATAACCTCAAGTATATATGTAGGATCAGAATATCGCAACACCAATATCTTTGCGAAATCCTTGAACGACACACTGCGAAGATATCACAGATTGATAATAAAAATGACGCAATGGATGACGACAGCCTGAACACGATAAAGACGTGAAGACTTACCGATATTTAGGAATGTTGTGAGATTTAACATTTGTACACTTGCGAGAATATCACAAGTCAAATCCGAAAATAAAGGACAGCTTAGTTGTCATCCACTATGTAATGTCCTATATAAAGAGCCGAACAGGCTTAAGGAGGGGGAGATCTTTTTAGAGTGGAGAGAAAGTTTAGAGGAGAGAGAAAGTCTAGAGTAGCAATTATATTCTTTATTTCATTTGCTTCTTGTAAAATTTCTAACTCAATTAATAAAGAAATTGATTGTTGATCTTAAAGATGTGTTGAATATTATGGATTCTTCTGAGGTGTGTATTGTAGGATTTCCTGCAATTACATATGGCGCTAGAAACAGGGACGGGTTGAAGGTTAAAGATTAGAGATTGTTAAAATCAAGAAGACGATGAAACAAATGGATAAATCAGTTAAAGTAGAGAAAATTAAAATCAAGGAATGTAATAGAAAGTTGGAGTGTAGTTTGATTATAAAAACAATGATTAATGAATTCCATGAAAATATTAGAGGGAGAATACATAAACGAGATTTTGAAGGAAAGAAAATCATGACAATGGAGAAGGCGTTACCTTTGAAAGATTGGGAAAAATAGAAGATTACATTCACAGCAGCAGAGATACCAAGAGAAAATTTAAACCACACATCTCCTTTGGTAATCACGGTAACCACACGGAAAGAAAAGGAAAAATCAGCAAAGACTATGGAAGAATGGGCGATAAACAGAACTCTAGTTGATACGGGGAGTTCGGCGAATATAATATTTTACCATGCATACATAGGAATAGGATACAAAGATGAAGAGATGTCACCTTCAACTTATCATATTCATGGCTTTGGCAAATCTACAACAAAACCAAAAGGAAAAATAGAGGTGCGAATTTTGCTGGGAGAAATTGAAACACAAGTGGCACTATGCGTAGTGGATATGGAATCACCATACAACATGCTGTTGGGAAGGCCATGGATACATGCGATTAAAGCCGTAGCATCAACATTACATCAATGCATCAAATTTCCTATGCCAAATGGGATTGGTGAAATTAGAGGGGAAGCTGATAAAGCGAGATTATGTTATCAAATTGAAGTGAAACAGTATGAAGGACGTGCAAAGAAGCGAAAAAATCGCAGAAAAATGGCGAAGGAGGCAAAGAAAGAAGAAGAATTTAGAGCTTATATGATAAGAGCAGATGAAGGAAAAGGGATACCCAGCGAAATTTCGGGAGAAGGAACTTAGCCTACGAAGGAGATAAAAGAACCCACGCCTATGGGAGAACCAAAGACTAGTTACACTGCGGCGGAACCAACAAAGGAAGTGAATGTTGGAACCGAAGAAGAACCCAAAATACTAAAAATTGGGACTAAGATGGAGGCAGATGAATAAGAAAGAACTATTGGTCTGTTGCGAGAGTTTAAAGATATTTTCGCGTGGAACATGGATTAGGTGCCTGGAATAAACCCGTCTGTGGCATGTCATAGGTTGGAGATTGACAAAAATGCAAGGCCATTCAAACAAAGAATCAGAAAAATCGCAACAACATATCATCCTCAAATAGAAGAAGAGTTGCAGAAGATGCTTGATGCAGAATCATAAGACAAGCAAAATATCCGGAGTGGATAGCAAATATGGTCGTAGTTCCAAAGAAGAAAAAGGGGATAAGAATTTGTATAGATTTTACTGATCTAAATAAAGCCTGTCCGAAGGATAGTTTTCCGTTGCCAGATATTCCACAAATCGTCGAATCAGCAGCAGGAAATGATAGAATATCTTCTTTAGACGGATATAAAGGCTACAATCAAATACCTCTCGCTGAAGAAGATCAGGAGCATACTGCTTTTTTTGCTCTAAGAGGGTTATATTGTTACACAAAAATGCCATTTGGTTTGCGAAATGCTGGAGCAACATACCAAAGTATGGTAGAAAAGGTGGTTGCGAAATGGATACACAAAACATTGGAAGTGTATGTGGATGATATGTTAATAAAAAGTAAAGAAGCAGAAAATCATGTCCAAGATCCGAGGGAAATTTTTGAACAAATGAGACATTTTAACATCAAAGTAAATCCGAGAAAAAGTGTATCTTTGGGGTTGCATCGAAATTTTTTTAGGTTACATCGTATCAAAAGAAGGAATACAAGTTGATCCAGAGAAAGTGCAAGCAGTTCGTGACATGCCAACACCAGCGACGGTAAAAGATGTACAGAAGTTAAATGGGATCTTAGCTTCGCTGGGAAGATTCATTTCGCGAAATGTAAACATTTTTTCAATATACTCAAAAAAGGGGCGAAGTTTAGATGGACAGATTTAATGCGAAAGCTTTTCAAGGAATAAAAGAACATCTGACGAATATATATATTTCGCAAAAGCGAAACCGGAGAAGAATTATTAATCTATCTTGCGACAACTTCGCATGCGTTAAGTGCCGTGTTATTGCGAGTAGACGCAGGAGTTGAAAAACCAATCTATTATATCAAAAAACCTTCAATGTCACTGAGAAAAATTATTCAAAAATTGAAAAGCTAATTTTGGCATTGGTTTATGCAGCATTTAAACTTCGCATATATTTGCAGGCACATGAAATAAGGGTACTGACAAAAATACCGATTGAGTCAGTAATGAAGAATTCAAAAAGATCAGGCAGAGTTGAGAGATGAAATGCACAAATAGGACACTTCAAAATCAAGTATGAAATATTATCTTCACCAAAATCACAAGTTGTTGCAGATTTCTTAGCAGAATTTCCTTTAGAAGATGATGAAGTCGTGGAAGAGATGATGGATGTAGAAGAGGAACATGGAAATCCGAGAGATTTATTAACAGAGCCAAATAGATGGGAAATATTGGTAGATGGATCATCAAACGGAGAAGGTAACAGAGTTGGAATTGTTTTGATTTCACCAGAGGGAAACAAAATGGCTTTTTCCTTCAGATTGGAGTTTGAATCTACCAATAATGAGACAGAATATGAAGCTGTGATACATGCCCTGAAGTTCGCAATAGAAATGAAGTTGGAAAATGTGATAATTACCAGTGATTCGCAATTGGTCATTCGTCAAATAAAATGAGAATACACTACAAATGAACCATCAATGAAGAAATACAAAAGACTTGTTGAGGAATTGTCAGCGAGAATCCCAAAAATTAAATGGAGACACATATCAAGAAAAGATAATAGACTCGCAGATGCTTTTGCTTTTATCTCAAGTATGATGACAGACCCAACTGCGAGATGCATAAAGATACAAACACTTTTATCACCATCAATCAATAAATAAGAAGAAGAAGAGGTAGATGTAATGATAATACAAGGTGGAGAACAAACACCTAATATCGAAGATTGGAGAGTAGAACTTCATGCATACCTGATGAGAGGAGAAACACCAAGGAATAGATTAGAGGCGCACAAACTAAAAAGCCGTGCGACAAATTATGAATTAAGGGATGGGATACTGTACCGGAGATCCTTTAACGGACCTTCACTCGGATGCTTAACGCGAAAAGAAGGAGAAGAAGTGCTAAAGATGTTACATAGTGGGGATGCTGGCAATCACAGCGGCGGAAGATCTTTGACATACAAAGCGAAGATGCAAGGTTATTATTGGCCATATATGCTTGAAGATGCGAAGCAAATATCAAGGCGTTGCGAAGATTGCCAAAGGCACAGAAAGAAAATACATGCACCTGGAGCACCATTAACGTCTTCAACAAGTGTATGGCCTTTTGGAAAATGGGGTTTAGATATTGTGGGCCATTTTTACTGGGGTCTGGGCAAAGAAGATATCTGATTATTGCTACAGACTATTTCACAAAATGGGCAGAAGTAAAGGCAGTACAACACATTCGCGACAAAGATATTTTTACATTCATATTTGAGAATATTATATGCAGATTTGGAATCCGCGCACAATTGGTATCTGATAATGGGAAACAGGAAAGAATATAGAATCAAGTTACTTAATGCATTTAAGATAAAGTGTGGGAAGTCAACTCCTTTATATCCTCGAAGCCAACGGACAAAGCGAAGCAACAAATAAGACAATTGCAGATATATTGAAGAAAAAATTAGAAGGGCATAATAGAGCATGGTGTGAACAGGTACATAATGCAGTATGGGCTTACAACACAACCAGGCGAGAAGCTACAGGAATGTCACCTTTTTGTTTAACATTTGGAGTCGAGGCGGTGCTACCAACAGAAATTATTATTCCAACAACAAAGAGACAAGCTTGGGAGAAAAATCTCAGTGCGGGTATTATTTTAACCAAGCTAGATGAATTAGAAGAAAAAATAGAAAGAGCTTTACAGCATATGGAGAATTACCAGCGAAGATTAGCCCGAGAATATAATAAACGTGTTAAAACACGCGAATTTCAACCAGGTGATTTGGTGCTGCGAGAAACACCAATATATCAACAAGAAAGTGGTGGCAAGCTTGCGAAAAAATGGGATGGACCTTATATAATTAAGGATATATTTGGAACATGGGAATATAGATTGATGGATCCTGAGGGTAAAGATGTGGGTCACAGACTCGATAGACCATGGAACAGGTTATACTTAAAGAGATATTACCCGTAAAAGATTGTGGGGAAAGAATAGACTGCGAAATGATGTATGGTTGAAGCAAAATGAATCTATATGAAAATTTTGTGAAAGAATTATTGCGAGATTATACTAAACAAAGAAAGACCATGCGAAAATTTCGCACAAGAAATGACAAGAAATAATCAAAGATCAATGACATAATAGAAAGGGGCGAACCTGCTATGGCGTACACCCTAGTTCGCGAAATCAAAATTTCGCAAGAGGCAAATGTAAGACCTAAAGTGCGTCATAAAAGGGGGTACATGTTGACATGGCTCAGGGAAAACGTTACACCGCCCCTGGAACCTGAGTCATGGAGATTTGGGGTCAATAAAGACCATCCAGGAGAGGTACCTTGGATTTTCAATCTAAGCTTATGACTTAGATTGGACGACCGAGGGTCTCTTCTAAGGACTCAACATTCGATCAAGGCGCCGAGGTACACGGTTGAGCCAAGAGTGCCTGGGGCATTTGAAGTGTCTCGGCCATTCTTGGCAAGTCTTGGCTTATGCTGCACTCGGCCCGAAGAAAACTCCACTTAGGGTGCAGTCTCGTAACCATAATCCCTATAGGCAAAAGGGATAAGAGACTGCGAAAACAACTGGTTGTTGTTAAGACCGGATGGGAGGAGCTAGCCTTGTATGGCAGAAGTACGCCCCTTGAAGGGGCAACCAGGGGGAAGATAAGGGCGGCACCCTCCATTAGGGAGCTGATAAGTGTCATAAGACGCAAATGTCATGAGGCTTTTTACTCACGGGATTATCAAGGCTTGTCATATTTGTGCAACAATCCTGAAGAGGAAATAATACAAAAGAAAAGATAAGACGAGATCAATGGGTCATTACATGCAAATGTAAAGACGTCCTGCAATTTCGTCGCAAGACGGCAATGTCATTAGGCTTTATTTTCGCAAGAATTTTTAGGCCTGTCATATTGTCGCAACAAAAAATTCAAAGAGAAAGTTAAGGCAATATCAATGGGTTTTTGCATGCAAGTGCAAAGACGTCCTGCGATTTTGTCGCAATGACAAGAGGTGGCACAATAAGACCTTTAACTAGGAAGGCAAAATAAGACCACATGATGAAACAAAAGGTTTATAAGAACTAACTATTACTTATGCAGGTCATTCATCACAAGAAAGATAATGAGAGGCAG
Organism: Papaver armeniacum; assembly: GCA_023531295.1. NCBI lineage: Eukaryota > Viridiplantae > Streptophyta > Magnoliopsida > Ranunculales > Papaveraceae > Papaver > Papaver armeniacum. Next base: position 46,545 of record JAJJWW010016433.1, on the reverse strand, counting down.
TATGGGAACTATTACACAATGAACATTATCTTTCTCGCTAGTAAGAACAATAATAAAAGAGTAAATGCATCTCAAATATGACTAAAGTACACCATATGCAAGAAGATATACAGATGAAATAGTTCAAAGAAATAAAATTACAAAAGAAGTTTAAGCCTCAACATCGACTTTTTCGCTAGAAGGAGATAATGGACGTCCTTCACTAATTTTATCACTCTCACTAGCTTTCTCGATTTCGCTGACTTTTTCAGCTTCGCCAGTCCTTTCTTCATTTTGGTTTATTACAACTTCTTCTTCATCTCGATTATTATTGACAATTTCATCATTTGGAGGAACCTCCTCTTCATTTGCGAAATCTTCGCCGCTTTCATAATGATATTCACTATCAGGAGAACCAGGAACTTCATCATCATCTACTTCCAAAGGTTCGACAGATACAGGGGAAAGAGATTTGGATAATAAAATATCATTCACAAGAACCTAAGCCCTGAGATGAACTTGGCGAAGAAGTGCCTTCTGGTGATTCCTACTTTGGATATCTTTGGAGTAAGCGAGATAATCAAATCTTCTTTCTGCCCGATCGCGAGAACGAGCAAGAGCAGGCAAGTAAAGCATTCTCTTTGCGAATCTTGGCATAGCTAGATTCTAAAGTGGAAAGGGAGGAGCGAAGATCTCTCTCAGATTCTGCAAAAACAAATAATAAAGAAAATCATTCAGGCGAAGGGTTCGCAAGGATATAATAAAAAGACTTAACAAAGAAAAAATGGTTGAGGCAGTCAAATTTTATGACTACCTTCCTTTTGCGAGATAAGATATTGAGTTAAAACCAAGCAACTATTCTCCAAGTGGTCCATGGCATTGTCAAACTTATCTCCAACCAAGCCTTTCAGTCGAGATCGCAAACTCTTTTCATTAGAAATGAGTAAGGTGTTTTCCTTCGCAAGAGAAGTGTAGGATTCTTCTAGCTTGGAGTATTTATCTTTGAGTTGACTTGCCTTTATGCTTAGAGTTATTTTACCTTGAATAAGTTTATCTCTCTCAGCAGAAGATGATTCTGTTACTTCTTTGAGTTTATTTCTCAATAAGCAAAGGGACCGTTCTTGATCATTACATACTTTTTGGCAAATGTTAAGTTCTTGCGAAGAGATCGCCACCTTATTTAAAAGGATTCGCTTATCCTGAGATAGGGTTTCATTCTCATCTGATAAAGTTTCCAACTCCAGTTAGCTTTAGTCAAAAAGTAAGAGAGGCGAGATAATTCACTACTTAATAAGTTTTGCTTCTGGACTAATTGAGCATTCTCCTTGGTAAGATTATCTATTTGATCAACAGAGTACGTATGAAGATTATCTAATTGGTTATATTGATCCATCCAAACATCTCTATCCATTCGGGCTTCTTCGGCGACGGATTCAAACTGATATATCTCTATTTTTCGTTTCTGGTTTAGAGCTTAAAGGGCGAACAAGTGATTTAAAAAAAAAATAAAAAAAAAAATAACCTTTTAATTCCTCATTCTTCTTGCGAAGATTGTCACGATCCAGTGAAACATTCTGAAGCTTTTGATTTTCAAAATGAAGAGTGTCACATTTCAAGGTCATGGCCTGGAGATTATTTTTCAAAGTTTCAACTTCCTTTTCTAAGGATGTCTACGAAGCCATTCTGTCAGAGCCAAAATATTTACTTAAAATTTCGCAGACACCAGATTTGATAGGATCAATAGAAACTTTCTTGACATCATCCGAATATCCGATAAAACCTTGAAAGCGATATCCATTCCTTCCGATTTTCTTTAGTAAAAGGGGAAGATTCGGATGAAGAAGTGATGATGGCAGAAGGTGGGAGAGTTGAATCATCTTTCGCCATAAATATGTCATCTGAAGATGAAATTTGATGAGGGTTAACGATTGGGGCTGAGGCAGTGTCCAGAGAAGAGGTATTGACAGCAGAAGAAGAGAAGGGTTCATTCGCAACAGGATTATCACGAGGAATGTCATTAATAGAAAGGTCAGTTACAGGGGAGAAATCTGCAGCGACATTTTCGCAAATGAGAAGAGGAGATTCAGCTTGCGAGGATATCGCAGGAGGTTTTGAAAGCTTAAACAGAGGAAATGAAACAGAAGTTTCAACATTTTTAGGGTGGCGAGGTCTTTTGGGGGGCCTATCAACATTTCCATCACCCTGCGAACACAAGTCAAATAAGAAACAGAGGCAACAATATTGTTATTAAAAGAATAAGTGTTTCTTAATACCTTGCTATTCGCAGGCTTTCTTTTGTTCTCAACGATTTTTTGCTGCGAACTCTTGGGAACATTAGGGTTTTGGATCGTGAACTTGGTGCTAGAAGTGTTTTTGCTGAAATAGAAATAGTATTGGAATTATTCAAAGATGAGAAATATCAAATAAAATAATTTTAGTAGAAGAGATCAATCCTAAGAAGATCAGTTTCAGCAAAATCAACAAACCTTGATGGCTCCATAAGAACAGTAGCAGAAAGATGGAGAGGATTTATGGAAAGATGAACAGTAGAAAAACGTTGCAGACGGTAAAAAATAAAATTCACAGAGAATGTAGAGATGAAGAAGACGAAGTAAAAGAAAGAAAATATTCTAATGATGGATCTCTTCTTAAATAGACAAAAGATGATGACCGGTTAGCATTTAATGTGCCGGTAAATAGGAGAATATTTAACACGTGTAAACGGTTATGCTTAATTCATGGAATCCTGTCGGCATAAAATTTAGGGAAAAAAATGAACAACTGCGGCATTTTGAAAGTACTAGTTCTCATGACATTCTCTCCTTCGCAGAGAATACATGAGAAGAGGCAAGATGTAGGTTCAGAATATCGCAACACCAATATCTTTGCGAAATCCTTGAACGACACACTGCGAAGATATCGCAGATTGGTAATAAAAATGACGCAACGGATGACGACAGCCTGAACAAGAGAAAGACGCGAAGACTTAGCGAGATTTAGGAATGTTGCGAGATTTAACATTTGTACACTTGCGAGAATATCGCAAGTCAAATCCGAAAAGAAAGGACAGCTTAGCTGTCATCCACTATGTAATGTCCTATATAAAGAGCCAAACATGCTTAAGGAGGGGGGGGGGATCTTTTTAGAGTGGAGAGAAAGTTTAGAGGAGAGAGAAAGTCTAGAGTAGCAATTATATTCTTGATTTCATTTCCTTCTTGTAAAATTTCTAACTCAATTAATAAAGAGATTGATTGTTGATCTTAAAGATGTGTTGAATATTATGGATTCTTGTGAGGTGTGTATTGTAGGATTTCCTACAATTACAATATATACATAAGTGTACATTTACCGTCATAGAAATTGTTCCATAGAGTGAGCATTTGTTTCGACAGATTAGAAAGGTAGAATTGAACAAGAATCCAAATGAAATAAATAACCACATACCTTTGTTGATGATGTCCTTGTTGAATGTCTTCTTGTAGTCTTCAGTCTTTATCCTTACGAGTATTTCTTCTTAGACCTAATCTAGTCCGAAACTATCTTTAGTATACTAAATCAAGAATGCATTTTGGCAACTAAAATTGACAACTAACTTGACATACCAATGCTAGTGGGTTCAACCGAGCAATTCTATAACAGGATGTAACACCACGAGATGCGTCGATTGTGCTGGCGAGCGGTATATTGGTGTCAGCAACAGGTATAATGGCGCCAGGAGTATTATCAGCGCCAGCAGCATCAAGATTGGTAACTGACCCATACCTTAGATCCACCATCTTGAAATTGAGAGGATTGAAATGAAATTGAAAATTGATCTTGGAACCGAGAGATTAATCTCCACTGTGGTCGCCAATTGTTTTGGGGTAAAAACTGATTCTGCTGGAAATGGTAAATTTGGGTGTGCCACCGAGAAACGAATCTAAACCCTAAACAAATTCACTGCACGGGAGTACTTTAGATTCGAGAGATCAATCTGTACAATTCTGGCCTAAACCAAGAAATGGTCGGTCCAGTCTTGCTTTGGTCACAAAGTGAAGGAGAAGGGTTGATCTTAGGGAGGGAAGTGAAGAAGGTGTTGAGATCAGAATGGTTAATTCTGAAGGTGTGGTTGTTTTTATGACTTGTATCAGAATGTGGAACTCGCTTGCGGAATGTAATCTATGAGTTCTTTGGTGTTTTTCTGGATAATATGTTGAAAACCTATTTATGTAAGTCATAGTTGAACGCACCCTGATCTCATAGGAAGTGGGAGTAGTTCAGTGATGGAGAAGTGGGGTCGTGTAAAAATGTTGAAAACCACGTCTTGCTATGAGAGAAGACCGGTTGGTTTACACCCACTACTTCTCTGCCGCCACTAACTTTACGCCTTTCCTGACACTTTCTTATAATGGGCGTGTTGAACGCCACACGCTGTAAACCTCCATACCAATAACCTGAAGAACATCACCCAGTTTGTGACATGTTTGATGTCTTGAGTATTTTCGTGGAAAATATGCAGCAGGTTGTTGAATGGGTCTTGTTTGCAAGACCTAGTTACTCTGACCAATCACGCACAATCTAGGCGGCGGGTGGTTATATGTTACAAGCCAAGTCATGAGACTTTCCGCAAGAGGTGGCATGTAATGCCTTTAGGTCAAATAATTAAATTATTTTTAAAATCGATATTTGTAAAACATCGTTTATAATCGATGCATATAAAGCATCGCTTTTAAGCAAGCAACTCAAAATAATCGATGCTCATGAAGCATCGTTGTGTAAAGCATGCCTAAATTAGTCGCGGAGCTTAATGTCTTAAAAGGAGCATGAACGATCATTTTCAAGAAGCTACTAGGAGACGTTTATGCGCGCCAAAGGTAGGCCGATCGGTCCTTATAGGAGAGTGACGGCTGGCGACTACGACGACATCTTATTAGTCCCCTAAAATTAGATCTAGGACAGTTGATTCGGCTAGCGAAGTTGGACGGCCGAGATGATTTGCGGTAGTTACATATTGTCGTTAATTCAATTTTTGGTGTTAGCCGCTTGTTGGGAGCTGCCCGATCGGCCAACACAATAGCCGGGCCGCGGGTGAACGTATCCCCTCCTTGCACGTTGATTAAGATTGAATCTAGGCCGGTCAATCCGGCTGGCAAAGTTGGGCGGCCAAGATCGCTTTGCGGCAGCAATATACTGCTGCTAACATAAATTAGGGTTTTGTAACCCGCTCGGCCAACCTACTTTGAGCAATCGGTTTGGTGTGCTCCTGAAATGTCGTGGACAGTTCGACTGGCCAGGGATGGATATGGGTTGCTGGTGAGCATACCGGCACCTCATTGGCCGTCCAAAACAAAATCTAAGCCATCCAATTCGGCTGGCGAAGTTGGACAGATGCGATGAGTTTGAGGCTGTCATGGCCAGTCTTACCTCGTTGAACTTCTTTTCAACAGCGCGACTAAACTAGCACCGGCTAGCGATTAGGGATGTTGCTGGCGAGATAAGAGAATTCCGAATGGCTGGAATGGTAGTGGGACCGCCGATGGACATTATGAAGTTTGCTTGGTCTCATTGGGAGGACGCCAAGCTTATTGAGTTATTCGGCCAAATCGTGTGGCCGTGATTGTTTTAAGACTGACATGGGCATCCTATGTTCAATTCCTTAAGGAATTAAATGTGCGCCTAGACAACTTCCACTTTTACTTGAAAGTGTGTGTTGCGCATTTAAAGCGATCTGATTGGTTGATGAGAAAGAGGGGCCAGCAGGCAATAATATGGGGCATGGCCGATCGGCCACGGGCAGCGCTTGCTAGGGCAAACTGGCCGGCCAAGTGGTGTGGCCGCGCCTCTTTTTGCTGCTACCTTTATTTGCCGCAGTTTCTCTTTGTTTCTTGGTAGGATTTTTCTCCTACTAGTCATGACGGATCAATTTCCTAGCTTGCCTATGTTTAGTTTCGACCAATAGGGTTCAAACTATCGCGCAGGGCGCCAAAAACCTATTTTTGCAAATTGATAAAAGTAGGAAATTCCATTAGGTCCTAGGAATAATATATTAGATAGAGTCTAGTCCAATTGACCTAGTCAATTGTCTGTTTGGTCCTTTTTGGAATTATAAATTATAATTTGGTCTTAAATATTATAGTTTGGTCCTAGGGTTTTGTCCACCTGCACGGAATATTCTTTTTCTATTACCAAAACACCCCTGCACGTGCTCAATTTATCTTTTGGTCCTAAATTTTATTATTTGGTCCTTTTACCGACATATATAAACAGGAAACAACTTTATTTATCTCAGTTTCAGTATTTATTTTCTCTCTCCTGTCGAATTTCTTCTCTCGCTGCAGATTTTTTTTCTTCTAGGGTTTACGAAGATTGATACCAAGATCGATTTCGCTGCAGAAATTTTTCCTCGTTTTCGTTCTTGATACCAAGATCGATTCGATTTACAGCAGATTAACTTGGTTATGAAGATTGATTTGATTTCGGAGTTAACTTGATTACGGAGGTTGATTTGGAATTACAGATCTTTTGAATATTCGAGGCTTTTGTTTTGAAGATTGATTCTGTTGTTTTCAAGATTCGAGGCTTTCTTTGAAGATTTATTCGGTTGGAGTTGAATTTTTGGAATCACAGATTCGGAGATTGGTGTTTTTTTGGTTTTGATCTGAATTCTTCTTATTTCTGGTGAGTTTTCTCGCTAATCCTTTCCTTGATTTGAAGTAATTCTATAGATCAGCTAAGTTTTTCTTTAATTAGTTTGTTTTTTGAATTTTAAGATCAATGAATGAAGTCGTTCTGTTAAGGCTTCATTTGTTAGAATGAACTCTTTCTTTGTCAAGGAAGAAGTAGTGTTGTTGTTTGTTTATGTGTTCGGATGTTAACGAATCCAGTCATTTTGTTGTTACTGCTTCATTCCAAGAATGAACTTTTTCTTTGTGAAGGAAGAAGTACTGTTAGGATGTTAATGAAATGAAGTCGTTGTGTTAAGGCTTCATTTGTTGTAATGAAATCTTCATTTTGTTAAGGAAGAAGCTATTAGTGTTATTATGTTACGGCTTCATTCCAAGAATGAACTCTTTCTTTTGTCAAGGAAGAAGTACTGTTGCTTCCTTGTTTATCTGTTAGGATGTTAACGAATGAAGTCATTCTGTTAAGGCTTCATTTGTTAGATGAACTCTTTATTTTGTTAAGGAAGAAGCTATTAGTGTTATTATTACAGCTTCATTTGTTAGTTAGAACTCTTGTAAGGAATAAGTAGTGTTGCTGCTTGTTTATCTGTTAGAATGTTATTGAATGAAGTTATTTTATTTCAGATTCATTCAAATAATGAACTATTTTGTTTGTGTGTGTTCATTTTTCAGGTTCAGTATGGCGCTCTCAAGTTGTTATGCAGTTGTGTACTACAAAGGGGATAATATTCCCTTGGAAGTTTCTTTAGATACATGTTTGTGATTATTGGAGAAACTTGACTCCTCGGAGCATAAGATTTAGGGATGGCGAAGGTTGTGATAAAGCTGTCATCAACTGTGATTATTCTCTTCAAGGATTAATTGTTGTTACTTGTTCAAAGGAATTGCCAAGTTTGAATTTGTTTGTTGAGGAGGCTTCTAATGGTAGTGCTTCTACCTCTTCATCTGGTATTTCCACGCAGTCGCTCAGTGATGATAAATCATGTAGTGGGTTCACTAAGACTTCAAAGATTAAATACCTGAAGGAAGGTCATGAGGAAATAAAACCTCTTTTATCTGCAAGTTGGGAGGATATTTTTAAAGGTGTTGGTCAAGTTTTTCATGGTGGTGTTGATGAGGTTCGCTTAGCTGTCAGCAAATATTGCAGCAAGTCTGGTTATACAGTTACAAAGGTTAAGAATGATAGACTTAGGTACACAGCCAAGTGTGGTAGGGATGCAGATTGTCCTTGGTATCTGCACTGTATTCCAATTGATACCAATAAAAGTGTCTTTGCTATCAAGGAATTCAATGGGGAGCATAAGTGTGGTGGTGCTTATAAGCTGAAGGATCCACCTGTGAAGAAGAAATTGATAAAACATCTATTCAAGGATCAAATACAGTCGAATCCATCGATAAAGCCTAATGATATGGTTGCTCAGGTGAAGAGTTGTTACGGTATTAACATAAAATACCACCATGCTTATAAAGGGAATGAAGCATCTAAGGCAGAGATACATGGCGATGATGTAAAAAGTTATACATATCTTGTTTGGTATGTTGAAGCAATAAAGGTTACCAATCCTGGCAGCTATATCAAGTTTGAATATGATAAAGTGACTAAACGTTTTCAGAGGCTTTTCATATGTTTTGCTACCTGTATGGAAGGATACCGATTCATTCGTCCTATGCTTTACTGTGATGCAACATTTCTCACTGGGAGATTCAAGGGAACATTGATGGCTGCCACTGGTGTGAATGGGAACCAAGGTACTTTTCAGGATAACTAACTGTTTTCTTTTTGATTAGTTTCTACTTTGATTAGTTCTCTACAGATAGTCCATTATACAGAATGGACTTCATTTTTGGAATGAAGCCTAGGAAAGTTATAGATATTGATCCTACAGTTCATGTTGTAGGATGGACTTCATTTTTGGAATGAAGCCTAGAAAAGTTATAGATATTTGATTCTACAGTTCATGTTATAGAATGGACTTCATTTTTGGAATGAAGTCTAGAAAAATTATACATATAGATTATATAATTCATTGTGTAAAATGAAGTATTCCTGTTGCTTTTGATTATCTGTTAGTTTGTTATTTTCTTAAGAAGAAGGTCTTTCATTTTAAGAGTGAACCCTTCATTTTTTTTGTTAAGTTTTTGTATGCATTGATTTTCTTAATGAACTGACACTTTTTAGTTCTATTGTTTTCTTTCATTTCTATAGGTTTCTTCCCTTTTGCGTTTGCTTTAGTTCCTTCTGAAGACATTGAAGGTTGGGAGCGGTGATGTAGTTTTACAAGTGATAAGTAGAGATTTGTTGCTCGGACTATTTTATAAAGATTTGGTTTTAAGATTAATTAAGAAATATTTTTAAGGAAAAACTAATTTTGTTGACCAAAGAGAGAGACTAGGGTTTCGGATTCCACTACTTCTAACGGTTGTAACAATTAATTTGTTTAATTTACTCTCAAAACTGCACAAGGCAATTTTGAACCCAATCTCATGCCTTGGAAAATTTATCATTAATAAAATATCAATTCGAATCTAAGGCCTAATTTTCCTGTAGGATCAGAATTTCGCAACACCAACGCCCTTGCGAAATCCATAAACGACACATTGCGAAGACATCGCAGACGAGTAATATAAATGACGCAATGGATGACGACAGCCAGAACACGAGAAAGACGCAAAGACCTAGCGAGATTTAGGAGTGTTGCGAGGTTTTACATTTGTACACTTGCGAGAATGTCGCAAGTCAGATCCGAAAATAAGGGATAATTTAGCTGTCATCCATTATGTAATGTCCTATATAAAGAGCCGAATAGGCTTATGAAAGGGAGAGATCTTTTTAGATAGTGGAGAGAAATTTTAGAGGAGAGAGAAAGTCTAGATTAGCAATAACATTCTTGATTTCACTTCCTTCTTGTAAAATTTCTCACTCAATTAATAAAGAGATTGGTTATTGATCTTAAATATGTGTTAGATATTATGAATTCTTGTGAGGTGTGTATTGTAGGATTTCCTGCAATTACATATGGCGCTAGAAACAGGGAGGGGTTGATTGAAGATTGATATTGTGATTTGAAAGAATTTGGAGTAATAGGGAAGGAATTTCATATAATTTTCAACAATTCATTATGATTGAAAAATGGCTAGAAGATGACATGCATCAAAACAACCAACAACTGTTATAAGGGGTAGGAGACTTGCTGGAGAAAGGAGAGACGAGATGGGAGAATCTTCAAGAATGAATACAAGGAACAACAGATAAAATCAAGTTCAACCGCCAATTCAACGTACACCACCAATACAAAATAGAACTGTGGATTATGACAGAGTGAGTGTACATACTTGGCGATCATATTCCGTAGATGAAATGGGAGAAGAGCAGCAATTAGGAGACAATGGACAAGAGGAGAGAGATCAAGAAATAATTAGAGGAATAATTCATGGAAATGAAGAGATTGCAGCATTAGAGACATTGAGGCAAACAATACATGAAGAAAGGAGGTTAGAAGCAGAAGAACGTGCGAATTTGACAAGGAAAAATCATGAATTGAGGATGGAAAACATAAGATTACAAAATAGGAGGTCAAGAAGCACTACAAGATCACGTTCAAGATCAGTTAGAGAAGAAATAAGACAAAATTTTCCTATCAAAAATGCTAATGAAGAAACTCGAGAGGGAATACAAAATCCAGGCGAAAAAACGTCGCGAAGGAAGAGAAGTATTGGAAGATCGTTATATTCAACGTGTTAAAATTCTTCAAAACGAACAGAATGATGGAATTCAAGGAAATAGACACCGCCAGGGGCGAAATAATCAAGATGGCGAAGAAAATCAGGAAGAAGGAAGGAGAATTTTACATGAGAGAGAAATACAAAGAAATGAACGAGCAATTGAGGATGAAATTGAAAGACACTATGCTGAACAAACACATTTAGCTCGCGAGAGAGAAAGACTAAGAGCAGAAATGGAAGAACAAGAACTACAAGAGGCAATTCGACAGAATAACCATGATAATCGAGAAAGGAGGCGTGAGCGAAACCGCAATAATGCTAATATCAATGAAGAATATGATAGAATACAAAGGAGAACTGAAAGGCGGCGAAGAGGAGAAAATGAAAGATGTGATGATGTGCGAATTAATGAAAGAATTGAAAGAGAAGATCGCAGAGAAAGACGAGAGGAAAGTGATGAACAAGAAAGTCAAAACAGAGATGAACGCAGGAGAAGAGAGGCGGATGTAGTTGCAGGAAATCCTACACTACACCCCTCACAATAATCCACACAACTAAGACATTTTTAAGATGAATAACAATGATTTTATTGATTATTTCCTTGAAGGTTCACAAGATAAAATAGAAAAGAGTTAAAGAAATTACAATCACCACCAACTTTCTCTCTCCTAATGACTTGTCTAACACTCTGAAAAAAATCCTCCCCTACAACATGCTCATTCGACTCTTTATATAGGGTAGTACACAGTGGATGACAGCTAAGCTATCCTTTATTTTCGGGAATGACTTGCGAAATATCGCAAGTGTACAAGTATTCATTCTCGCAGCTCTCCTAAACTTCGCTAGGTTTTCACACTTTTCTCGTGTTTTAGCTGTCGTCATTCATTGCGTCATTTATATTACTCTTTTGCGACGCCCTCGCAATGATGTCGTTTACTGATCCTGCGAAGTACTGATGTTGCGATATTCAGATCCTACATCTTGCCTCTTCTCATGTCTTCTCTGCGAAAAAGAGAATGTCATGAGAACCAATATTTTGAAATGCCGCAATTGTTCATCTTCATCTGTTATAGTCCCGTACTTTTACACGGAATTTATTACACATGTTTCTTCTTCCACTCTTTTCTTGACACGTTTCTTTCAACCATTTTTTCTTGACCATTCACGTCCCATCTCACATTAAATGCATTTGTTTTCTCGAGAATTCTTCTCTCTATATATAGTTTTCTCATTCTCCTCTTCTTCTCTTTTACTTTCCATCTGCAACTTTTCTTCAACTCTTTTCCTCCGCAATTTGCGTTTCTGCTACTGTAAATCTTCCTTTTCTTCTTTCTATTGATCTTCAATTTTTTAATCATTCCCATACTCTAAGAATGGCTCCTCCTGGTCGTAAATACGAAACCCTTTTAGATGAAACTCAAAAGAAATTACAAGAAAAGGGTTTCACCTTGTCTACTATTCCCAATCATGAATCTTCATCTATTCTTTCTGCAAAGTTGTTTCTTCGATCATCAGTGTGATGATCAGAAAATCATAATCTCGCTAGGTCAAATCCTCGCAGGTCTTCCCATTCCCCTGTACGATCCTGAACTGCCCTTGTTCTATGAAATCCTTGCTCATGAGAAATTCTCGCGAGCTATTTATCAATTAAGTGATGATTGTATTCGTCTAATGCTTGAATTTGCCAATCGCGGTGCTGGTAAGGGATCTCTATATCCTGATAACGTTAAAGATCCTAACTTCGCAAGTTTAAAGATAGTTGCTGAAAAGTACACTGTAGAAAACTTCTTTGAAAATTATGAAGTAATAAACATGAAGAATGATAAATCTCGCTGGGGTGCCCGATTGAAAAGAAAAGAGAACGTTTCCGATGATAAGATACTCATGCTAGATATTGACTGGCATTCTGGCAAGAACAACGTTCCTCGCTACTCTAAAGATGAGAGATGGTCTGTCTTTCCACTATTTTTGAGCGGACCTTACATTTCAGGTTCCAATATACTCCCTGCGAATCTCACAAATTATCAGCCTTGGGTATTTAATTGGCCCGAAAAGGCAAAAGAGGTATACTTCCTAACTTTTATTTATTTTACAATCTTCACTCCCTCTTATATCTAATCTTGCGAATTTTTCAGATCACCAAATTGAGAAAGAGTTACAAAAGAAATCCAAAAGCGAGTACTCTGGCGATACTTCGTTCAATCACGGATGAAGTAATAAATATTTTTTCCTTATTATTTTTAACAATATTGTTGCCTCTGTTTCTTATCTTCATTCGTGTGCGAAGGTTGGCGTTGAAGAAACTGACATTCCTGAAGCTGCGAAGGCTAAAGGCAAGGATAAAATCACTCTTCGCAAGGATAAATCTTCTGCTTGAAGGGGAGCTAGACTTGTATGGCATAAGTACGCCTCCTTGAAGGGGAAACCAGGGAGATGATAAGGGCGGCACCCTCCATTAGGGAGCTGATAAGTGTCTTAAGACGCAAATGTCATGGGGCTTTATTTTCGCAAGAAAATTTAGGCTTGTCATATTTGTGCGAAAATCCTGAAGAGGCAATAATACAAAAAATAAAGATAAGACGAGATCAATGGGTCAGTACATGAAAATGTAAGGACGTCCTGCGATTTCATCGCAAGACGACAATGTCATGGGGCTTTATTTTCGTAAGGATTTTTAGGCCTGTCATATTGTCGCAACAAAACTATCCTGCAGAGGCAACAATACTAAAGAAATGATAAGGCAATATCAAGGGGTCATTACATGAAAGTGTAAAGACGTCCTGCGATTTTGTCGCAATGACAAGAGGTGGCACAGTAAGACCTTTAACTAGGAAGGCAAAATAAGACCACATAAAAAAAAATTCAACAGCAACAGTTGCGAGATTGAGGCATGAACATAACTTGCTTAATCTCTCATTTGAACGCAAATAATAGAGGCAAGTATGGGAATGTATAGAATAAAAACATGTTATTTGTCTTCATATGATAGATTTACGCGCTCATAAAATGAAAGGTTGATAATATATTGACTAACTGTATTGCAAAAAAGAATTGTTCTTTTAACATGTGCAGAAAGGAACAACAAAGGTAGAGCTAATATTTGAAGATCCAAGAATTTCGCAGCAAAAGATTACAAAAATAGAAGATTAAAAGAAGGAATGTACAGATATTACAAAAAGAGAAAGAAAAAAAAAGAATTATTTCTTGTTCGATTCTTCCTCTTCATTTTCTTCGTCTTCATCAGATTCTTCTATCTCTTCATCTTCATCTGCTTCCTCTTCTTCGCTAGCATCACTGTCAGAGATATCCAAAGAAGGCACATTCTCAGGGATTTCGTCAAGGAGACAATGGTACGAAGAATGAGGAATGCTGTTGTCATCACAGACTGTCTTAATAGTCTGATTGCGGAAGAGAACAACATCATTTTTGAAATTCGCTACAGTAATTTGTAGTTGCTTCTTCAATTTGGAATATTTGTCATTTCGAAGAGAAAAATCCTTTGCGAGCTGTTCTTTCTCAGATTCAAGTTGTTCAATTCTTTTGCGAAATCTCTGCTCAGCCTCTGCGAACATATGACAATGAATTAGTAACTTAATGGCAGTTTCATAAAAAATAAACAGTAAAATAAAGAAGAATAATTAACAACCTTCTTTATCGTAAATCATATCCCTAATCAAGGCTGTATGCTCAGCTTGAAGGCTAACGTTAACACCTAAATTATTTCTGGCGTCATCTAGAACCTTCGCATCCCAAGCGAATTCATCGTCATTGTTTATGAGAAGAAGGGAACGAATTTGATTCTCTCTTTCGCTAAGTATAACATTTTGGAGGATGGATTCATCCCGTTCAACTTGAACTTCAAGAAGAGTTTTTTGGAATTTTGCTAATGCTTGGGCACCTTGACTAGCGATGCGATCTTTGTCATCTATAAGATCACTAATCTTCTTCCTTAAAGTATTAATTTTCTCGTTGGAACTAAGATACAGACGTTTAAGTTGGTTGGCTAAACCCAAACTAGATCTATGATCAATTTCTAAGAGGCGAAATCTGGATTGGAGTTCGTTTAGAGGAAGAGATTTAATCTTGTTATTTGAAAAACTATCTAAAGAATCGTTGAGGTGAGCAAGAAGAGCATCATTATCCATAGGTTCAGGAAATGAGTGAAGAAGAATGGCTTCATCAGAAAGGTTATAAAAGTCTGCGAAAATGATAGGTTAGATAAGGAAAGATAATGAGAGAACAAAACAAAGGAAAAGGGAATAGTTTCGTACCATAAAGTTGTTGATTGGCGCTTTGAAGACTAGATATCTTATTCTTCTGAGTGGAAGAATCAACTTCCAGTTGTTTGGTCTTCTCGCGAAGAATAGCAGTTTCACTTTCAAATTCTTCATTTCTCTTGCGAAGAGCAACAACTTCAGTTTCCAATTCTTCATTCTTCTTGCGAAGTTGAAGATTCTTCTTTTCAAGAATGCTGCGCCTTTTCTCAAGATCTGAGGCAACAACAAAGGAAGCTCTCCCAGACTATAAAAGAAAGTAAATAAATTATCAAGATATGATTTAAAATCGAAATTATGAAGAAATAAGGGAATAAAGACGTACCAAGACACCAAGTGCATTTAGGAAGCTGGGAGTCACTGATCTGGAGACCCCATGAAGAGAATCATCACCCTCTAAAAAAGAAGCATCACAGATACTTACGAGAGCTTCGCACGTACTAGAAAGACGATCATCTCCAATTCCTTGGATGGAGTCAGAGAAGATGCTAGACAGTTGCGCCATAGAAGATTCAGTTGGAGGATTCTCCTTTGCGAGAGAGATATCAACATCATCATTATATTCATCAGAGCTTTCGCTGGATTGAGGACTTAAAGGAGAAGAGGAATGGATCTTTCGTTTCTTAGAAGGTGGGACAGTAGATTTCTCCTTGCGAAGAGAACCTTTACCTTTACCTTTGGTCTTCTTAGGATTTTCTTCTTCTCCAGCGATCTCAGCACCAACCTTCGCACACGAATGAAGATAAGAAACAGAGGCAAGAATATTGTTAAAAATAATAAATAAAAGTATTTCTTACTTCATCCGTGATCGAACGGAGTGCTGCTAGGGTACCCGCCTTAGCATTTCTTTTATAACTCCTCCTCAACTTGATAATCTGAAAATTTCGCAAGGTTAGTAGGTATAAAAAGGAGAGAAGATTTCAAATTGAGCAAAATTTAGGAAGCATACCTCTTTTGCTTTCTCAGGCCAATTAAATACCCAAGGCTGATAATTGGTGAGATTCGCAGGGAGCACATTTGAACCTGAAATATAAGGTCCATTCAAAAGTAGTGGAAAGACGCACCATTTGTCGTCTTTGGAATGGCGAGGAACATTGTTCTTGCCAGAATGCCAATCGATATCCTGCATAAGTATTTTGTCGCTGGGAATATTTTCTCTTCTCTTCAAACGTGCACCCCAAATGAGTTCTATCGTTCTTCATATTTATTATTTCATAGTTTTCAAAGAAACTCTCTACTGAATACCTTTCAGCGAATATCTCTAAGTCCGCAAATTTAGGATCTCTGACTTCATTTGGGTAAAGAGATCCCTTACCAGCACCACGGTTGGCGAACTCAAGCATTAAATGGATACAATATCCGCTTAATTGGTAGATGGCTCGCGAGAATTTCGCATGAGCAAGAATTTCATAAAACAAGGGAAGATCAGGGTTGTAGAGAGGAATGGGAAGACCAGCGAGAATCTGACCTAACGAAATTATGATTTTTTGATCATCACAATGATGATCAGTAAACAGTTTGGCATAGAGAATGGATTTAGATTCTTGATTGGGAATAGTGGATAATGTGAAACCTTTCTCTAGCAAATCTTTTTGAACTTCTTCCAAAAGATGTTCATATCTACGACCAACTGGAGGCATTTTTCAGAGTATGGGAATGAAGAGAAGATGAAAGATCAAAAGAAGTAAAAAGAAGAAGATTTACAGATTAGCAGGAGCGGAAATTACGGAGAGATGAAGAAGAGAAATTGCAGAGAAAACAAGAAAGAGAGTGAAAAAGAAGAAGAGAGGAGTAAGAAAAATATATATAGAGAGAAGGATTCTCGAAAAGGCAAACACATTTAATGTGAAGAGTAGACATGAACGGTTGAGAAAGGACGGTTGAAAAAGACGTGTCAAGAAATGAATGGAAGAAGGGATACGTGTAATAAATTTTGTGTAAAAGTACGAAGTCATGTCAAAACAGATAAGAATGAAAGAATGAACAGTTGCGGCATTTTGAATAGATTAGTTCTCATGACATTCTCTCCTTCGCAGAGAAGACATGAGAAGAGATGTAGGATCAGAATATCGCAACACCAACGCCCTTGCGAAATCCATAAACGACACATTGTGAAGACATCGCAGACGAGTAATATAAATGACGCAACGGATGACGACAGCCAGAACACGAGAAAGACGTGAATACCTAGCGAGATTTAGGAGTGTTGCGAGGTTTTACATTTGTACACTTGCGAGAATGTCGCAAGTCAGATCCGAAAATAAGGGATAACTTAGCTGTCATCCATTATGTAATGTCCTATATAAAGAGCCGAATAGGCTTATGAAAGGGAGAGATCTTTTTAGAGAGTGAAGAGAAATTTTAGAGGAGAGAGAAAGTCTAGAGTAGCAATAACATTCTTGATTTCACTTCCTTCTTGTAAAATTTCTCACTCAATTAATAAAGAGATTGGTTATTGATCTTAAATATGTGTTAGATATTATGAATTCTTGTGAGGTGAGTATTGTAGGATTTCCTGCAATTACATTTCCTTCGCTTATAAAAGATCGGTAGCTAAACTACCCAAAACAGTTATTATGAAGCATATAAAGAAGAGAAAATTTCTAGACAATTAAAACTAATTGGAGAGTAATAATTAAAAGAAAATTAAATATCAAAACTTACATGCTAGAAGTAGTTTCTTCCTCCAACCTAGCGGAGAAATTACTCCAGTATTACAAAAGAGAAATTAAAACAATGAAATAAAAATTCTACTCTCCGGACCTCCCATTTTTCTTGTATCCACAGCGTATTTATAGCTTTCAAAGGAATCCACTTTCCTTTTCTATTCACCACTACCACATCATCACCGAATGAGAATATGCCACATGTCAAGACAATGAAAAATCCTCCAATAAGAATGTGCCACGCGTCAAATAATATAATTCTCATGCATTTACAATTTTCCTTATTTGGGAATTATTTATTCTTTATTAACTCCAACCATAAAGAATAATATTCTTTCCATACTCTTTATATATTTAATTCCCATCAATTACTACATGTAGATTTCTTACTTAACACTTTTATTTTCTTTATTAAAATAAATATCTCCATATTAAAATTCTTATTAATTGAAGTTCCAAATTCTTGATCAAAGATCAGAAAGATTACAAGATACTCTTTATATAGTAGGCAAGCGAGCAACAAGCTGCGCCGCAAGCCCTTTTTGAATTGCAAAACCTATTCTTTTAAAAACAAACTCTCTTGAGTCGGGGGTCATGACATTACTGTGCATGACTTTCTGAACCCTCGTAAGAAGTCCAACCGCCTCTGGAAATAATGGGCTCCACACTTTCCACATATCTTTTTAATATATTTTTAGTATCTTGTAAATGATGTCGACATAATGGGCTCCACACTTTCCACGCTCCCATATCCAAATAACTGGACAAATGAAATCTACATCTTCTTCCTTTTGGGCCTAGCCCATTAAATTATAAATCACTTCATTTCCTCCATTTTACGAGCGGAATTCCACATTTTAGTCCATTGAGCTTTATTTCACAAAAACACCTACAAATACAAAAAATAGTAAAATAAGTACAAAAATGAGCACTAACAATATAGAAAATTGAGACAAATTAGACACATAAACGCGTCTATCAAATACCCCCAAACTTATTGTTTGCTAGTCCCGAGCAAATCTAATAAAATAAAATCCTAACTCATTGTCGCAGGCATCGTCGATTGCATTTAGCACATGCAATAAGCCTTTAAACCCCTAGGTGGCCCTAGTGGCCGAGTTATAGTCTCGGGAGGGTTTACCAGAGGTGTACCCACAAAACCTTTACTCCAGACCCTAACTATTTACGCGAACCTTAGAAGGCACTAAAGAATCTCCTTGGTTGGCATACTTATTGACTACAGGAGGAAGTACCCTGATGCGAAATTCTAATTGTTGTACACGAGTTTGCACCCACATACTAAAATTCATATATAAGTGACAGAGCTCTACTCAAATAGTTGCACTATGGACATCAATATCCGGAGTCAACAAATCACATGGATAGATTAAGAGATGGATATATAAAAACATAGATGGTTTTGATGTTGACTAGGTGAACGGTGTTTCTTATATCTGTCTGAAGGCCACTGCCAAAATGAACCTATCCTAATGGACTGAGACACTGGTCTGACTAATATCAACACAACTGGCATATACAAGGGAACCAGTGGTCGATAATCCTAATTCTAGATCAACTCGTCTGGCATATACAAGGGAACCAGCGGTCGATTTATTCACTGAACATTAACAATTAATTTTTTTTTTTTTTAACAACATGATTAGATCTTGCGGATCCAAGCGCATGCTTCTTGTCAGTAGATTACATGGTAATTCCCGTGGATCCTGTTCCACACACATATTGCTATACAAGTGTTAATATTTATTCCGGTTGGTCTAATTGGTCTTGTCTTTTTTTTTTTTTTAATTGTATCTCAATCACTCTATTTCACCCTAGCAGTGGTAACAACTTGATTCGTGAGCCCTACCTAATCACTTAGAGAAACATATTTTAAAAGAAAACAAAATAAAAACAGAAGTGAAAAGGACTCAACGAGATATGGCGAAACTACCATGTTATTTCTAATACCTGAGCTTTGTGCTTTTATGAATAGGCTCTTTAGATGTTTCCATCTAATCAGATTGGTTCCTCAACTCCTACAATCAAGATGCTTCCATACACTTAGATTGATTAGTGCCAACCTTAATAAGCATAAATTTCTAGGCTCTGGAGTTTATTTATTGCAACTAAAAAGTTTCTCCCATACCCCCAAACTTAAATCTAACATTGTCCTCAATGTTCTAAAGATAAAACTAAAAACATGAACAAAGAGAAACTGTTACCATTTGAAGCAAAAGAGTTAAGGAAAGATATTATCGTGTCGCATGAATATTGGGTTACCTCCCAAGAAGTGCTAAGTTTAACGTCTTCAGCCAGACTAAGAAAGCATTAGTCACCTCATAGAATCATAAAGTAATAACTGAAATATCTGTGGGTCATCAAAACCAAATAAAGCTATCACAAGTAAAAGGAATCTTCAACCTGCCAATAAAATGAACAAATAAAGCACACACTTATCTAGTTTCTTTTTGAAGACAACTACAAGTAGCGGTGGTTCAGGCTCAGGTTCTATGAAAGGGTCTGAATAAAATATTTTCATGGGCCAGGTTTCCTCATTGGTAGGATCCGGAGGATTAGGTTGCAAAGTCTGGAAAAACTCAAATAAGAACTTAGAAGCACATAATAATAACCTGAATAATTGAGGATCCTCTAAGTCAATTAGATTTGACTCACACAGTTGACCATAATGGTGGTCATTTTTAAGTAAATGTCGATGATTTTAATTTCCTAAAATAATTAGGTTTAGTTCTAAAAACTATATAATGACGCATTTCAGATTGAGATACTCCCACATTTGGTAAATAAAATCTTGGTGGGACAACAAATTCAATTATGGTATCATGAACCGGATTAACCACATCAACCATAGGATGGGTTTCTATCAACTGAGTTTCATTTTGGACATAACTAGGTTCAGGAAAACGTGCATGAAGATAGTCTCTTAAGATGGTAGAGGCACATATGTTAAGTCCCAAATTAGGGACCTTTGTAAGAGTCCAAGGTAAACCACGGGGAGAATGATATTCACCCCCAAACCTAGAGTTGTCAATATCCTTGGATATACTAGTCACAATTTCCTTAATTTCTAAATTATCAGATTTAGGAAAATGGTCTTTTATTTCTTCTAGGTTGAAAGTAGGTGGTTCTACATTTGTATAATCCTCAGAAGAGGCTATTGTTTCTGAATCGCTAGACTCTAAAACACTACTCTCAGGATAAACTCTTTCCTCTAAACCATCATCAGCTTCGTAATCACAATGATATACTACACCGTCTAAAACTATGGTATCTCTAAAAAAATCCTTATCCCTTTGAATAGGTGAATAATACGTAGGATTTGAACTAGAAACAACATTATCATCATAAGGCTCAATTGTTGTAACAAATTCCTCGTCATTACGACTACGCATTTCAAATTCTTCATCGACACTATCCTCATCTTCATAGTAATACGAAGATGGTTGAACCTTATCTAAACATGCAGTGTTTTCATATCTAACCCCATCCTCTAAATTAGTTGAATAATTATATGTATTATCAAGGGTAAGATTGGAAACACTATTTTCGAGTTCAAGTTCTTTATGAGCAATAGTCTTAGGTGCATTTTGGTCCTCCTGCTTATTAAGATTCTCACACAGTTTATCCATGATTATTTCAGATTCACATATAGATTTATTGAACTTCTTAAGTGATTCCTGTAAAGAAAGACTTGTCAATTGAAAAAGTTTGATTGCATCTTCTATGGACTGAGTTTTATATTCATCAGGAACTGGTGGCAATTGTTTGATTAAATCCTCTAAAGATGGAGAACTCTCATTTTCTTCATTATAATATTGATCATTCGCCCGTTCGTATGATTGGTGGACGTGCGAATAGTAATTGGGATCACCATGGTATGAACCATAACCCTCGGAAGGTCGGTAGTGGTCTCAAGTACTATCCACACTACGGGCATAGTACGGATATTGTCCATTTATATATTCAGTTGAATAATCTTTATATTGGTCTTTATAATACCAGCTCGACATTTTTTTGTGCACGTGCAAATGCAGGGTAGACTAAAATTGGTAGGCTCAGGTTACCTTAAGTTGAATATACCTACAGTCAAAGACTGGTCAACGGTACTGGGCTAAGGTTTGTGGAATTTCGGCTGGTAACTCCCATAAGGCCCAAGGCACGGGTTCAGCGTACTTTTCCACGGGTTTTCCTAAAATCGGTTGTCTGACGATGCAATTGGTGTGTGCAATATGTTTTTTTTTCTATATAAAATGAATAAAAAAAATACAAAAATAAAAAGAATCCAAAAATAATATGTACAAATAAACAAAATATCTGAAAAAAATCAGAATATTTTCAAAAATAAATATTTACAAAAGGGAACAAAAATAAAATCTTGGATACTTACCTGTTTGGCTGCTTATTCCACTTTCCACTTTTAATTTCAAGAAAAATTTGGACACCAAAAATACAAGAAAAATACCCAAAGACGTAAAATAGAAAAAATAAAAAGAAAAAAAAATACTAGTAAAAACTAAAAAAATAATCTAAAACCTAATCTATATACAGTCCGCGTCGGCGGCGCCAAAAACTGATGTAGTTTTACAAGTGATAAGTAGAGATTCGTTGCTCAGACTATTTTATAAAGATTTGGTTTTAAGATTAATTAAGAAAATATTTTTAAAGAAAAACTAATTTTGTTGACCAAAGAGAGAGAGACTATGGTTTCGGATTCCACTACTTCTAACGGTTGTAACAATTAATTTCTTTAATTTACTCTCAAAACTGCACAAGGAAATTTTGAACCCAATCTCATGCCTTGGAAAATTTATCATTAATAAAATATCAATTCGACTCAAGTCGATAATCTAAGGCCTAATTTTCCTTCGCTTATAAAAGATCGGTAGCTAAACTACCCAAAACAGTTATTATGAAGCATATAAAGAAGAGAAAATTTCTAGACAATTAAAACTAATTGGAGAGTAATAACTAAAAGAAAATTAAATATCAAAACTTACATGCTAGAAGTAGTTTCTTCCTCCACCCTAGCGGAGAAATTACTCCATTATTACAAAAGAGAAATTAAAACAATGAAATAAAAATTCTACTCTCCGGACCTCTCATTTTTCTTGTATCCACAACGTATTTATAGCTTTCAAAGGAATCCACTTTCCTTTTCTATTCACCACTACCACATCATCACCGAATGAGAATATGCCACATGTCAAGACAATGAAAAATCCTCCAATAAGAATGTGCCACGCGTCAAATAATATAATTCTCATGCATTTACAATTTTCCTTATTTGGGAATTATTTATTCTTTATTAACTCCAACCATAAAGAATAATATTCTTCCATACTCTTTATATATTTAATTCCCATCAATTACTCCATGTAGATTTCTTACTTAACACTTTTATTTTCTTTATTAAAATAAATATCTCCATATATCTTTTTAATATCTTGTAAAGGATGTCGACATAATGGGCTCCACACTTTCCACGCTCCCATATCCAAATAATTGAATTCCACATTTTAGTCCATTGAGCTTTATTTCAAAAAAACACCTACAAATACAAAAAATAGTAAAATAAGTACAAAAATGAGCACTAACAATATAGAAAATTGAGACAAAGTAGACACATAAATGCATCTATCAAGTGGTTCATGGAAAACTTGCAGCATTGTGTCGACCCTCGTCCTATCACCTTTATCACTGATCGTCATGAAGGGCTGAAGCAAAGTATTCCCAAGTATTTTCCCAACTCTTATCATAGTTACTGTTTTTATCATCTGAAGAATAACCTTCCTATCAAAAAAGGACATGAGATGTAGGATCAGAATATCGCAACACCAGTATCCTTGCGAAATCGTTTAAAAGTACACTGCGAGATTGGTAGTAAAAATGACCCAACGGATGACGACAGCCTAAACAAGAGAAAGATGTGAAGACCTAGCGAGATTTAGGAGTATTGCGAGATTCAACATTCGTACACTGGCGAGAGTGTCGCAAGCTAGATCCGAAAATAAAGGACAGCTTAGCTGTCATCCACTATGTAATGTCCTATATAAATACCCGAATAGGCTTAAGAAAGAGGGAGATCTTTTTAGATTGGAGGGAAATTTTTGAGGAGAGAGAAAGTCGAGAGCGATATTTGTATTCTTGATTTCATTTCCCCTTTGTAAAATTCTTAAACTCAATTAATAAAAGTGTGATTGTTGATCTTAAATAGGTGTTGAATGTTATGAATTCTTGTGAGGGATGTATTGTAGGATTTCCTGCAATCACATAATGGCGCTAGAAACAGGGATTGAAGATTCATATTGTGATTTGAAAGAATTTGGAGTAATAGGAAAGGAATTTCATATAATTTTCAACAACTTGTCAAGATTGAAAAATGGCTAGAAGAAGACATTCATCAAAACAACCAACAACTGTTAGAAGGAGTAGGAGACTTGTTGGAAAAGGGAGAGATGAAATGGAGGAATCTTCAAGAGTGAACACGAGAAACGATGGAGAAAATCAAGTTCAACCGCCAATTCAACGTACACCGATACAAAATAGAACTGTGAATTATGATAGGGTGAGTGTACATACTTGGCGATCAGATTATGTGGATGAAATGGGAGAAGAGCAGCAATTAGGAAGCAATGGACGAGAGGAGAGAGACCAAGAGGTAATTGGGGGAATAATTCATGGAAATGAAGAGATTGCAGCATTAGAGGCATTAATGCAAAGGATACATGAAGAAAGGCGATTAGAAGCAGAAGAGCGTGCAAATCTGACAAGGCATAATCATGAGTTAAGGATGGAAAACATGAGATTACAAAGTGGAAGATCAAGAAGCACCACAAGATCAAGTTCAAGATCAGTTAGAGAAGAAATGAGACGAAATATTCGCCTGTAGAAAATGCTAATGAAGAAACTCGAGAGGAAGTATGAAATCCAGATGAAGAAGGTTTCGAAAGAAGAGAAGTAATGGAAGATCGTTATATCCAACATGGTGAAATTCTCCAAAATGATAGAAATCAGGGAAATAGACGACGTTAGAGAAAAATAATCAAGATGGCGAAGAGAATCAGGAAGAAGGAAGGAGAATATTACATGGGAGAGAAATTCAAAGAAATCGACAAATAATTGAAGATGAAATCGAAAGACATTACACTGAACAAGCACGTCTAGCTTGCGAGAGGGAAAGACTGAGAACTGAGGTGGAAGAAAAAGAGTTACAAGAGGCAATTCACCAGAACAATCATGATAATCGAGAGAGAAGGCATGAACAAAATCGCAATAATGATAATATCAATGAAGAATATGATAGAGTACAAAGGAGAGCTGAAAGGCGGCAAAGAATAGAAAATGAGAAATATAACGGTGTGCGAATTCATGAAAGGAATGAAAGAGAAGATCGCAGAGAGAGGCGAGAAGAAAACGATAAAAAAGAAAATGAAAACAGATATGAACGCAGAAGAAGAGAGGCGGAGTTAAAAAGACCAATGGATCCAAATTCTGGTGTAAATGAACAAATTTTGAGAGAAATAGCGGAAATGAGAGAGATGTTAAATAACAAAAGAGAAGGAGGAAGGACACAACCGGATGAAGCTATAGAAGAAGCTACGAAAATCCCATTCACACAAGAAGTACAATTAGGAGGAATACCCCCAAAGTGCAATTTACCTGCGTTAAATAGCATTTTTGATGGCACCACTTGTGCGGTACAACACATCAAAGCTTATGTGAGATGTATGCTGCAATGAGAAAACCATGATGATGTATTGTGCAAATATTTTGCATCAAGTTTAACATGAGATGCCTTGAAATGGGTTGAAGGTTTGCCAAAGAACATTATAACATCTTTCAATCATTTGCAAGCTACATTTTTAGGGGCGTATATTAGTAACAATTCCTCGCGACCTGGCATTGAAGATGTATTTGGGTTAAAGCAAAGGGTTGGCGAAAGTCTGAAACATCTAACCATGAGATGGAAGATAATGTGTAGTGATATGTCTGGTCGTGTGGATGAGAGATACCTCATTCTATCATTCATCAACGCTATGTTCGCAACCAATCTGTTATACATTCAAATTTTTAGAGTTAAGAATACGATCACAATGACTGAGTTGCGAGAATTATAGGAGGAGTATATTGCTCTTGAGGAAAAGCAAAATGAGATGGAATCATACCCAGTTGCGAACACAAGTTCAAAAGCAGCGAATGCAAGTTTGTTACCTAAGTTGATAAATACAGTGGCGAGCACTTCGCAAGGACAACAAGGGAGGATAATGGAAGATAGTCAGTAGAAATTAGTAGCTATGGGAAGTCGTGATCAAGAAGAATTCGAGAGAGAAAGATATTTATATAGCCGTGGTGGAAATAAAAAAATTCAAAGACTTGATCAGCCACAAGAAACTTATGGAGGACAGAGGCAAAACCATCACAGGGGACGGGGAAGTCATAAGATAATATGGGAAGAAATCAAAATGCCACCACTAAATGCTAGTGTGGAGAAAATATGGGAAGCTATAATTTTGATGGAAAACATACCCGCGCCATGGAACATGGGAAGTGAACCACCTCCAAGCGACAGAAGTCATGAAGTTTGCTCTTATCACCATTTTCATGGACACTTAACAAATGATTGCAGGAATATAAAAAGAATCATTCTCCTAATGATAGATCAAGGGAAACTAAATCATTTTCTAAAAAACCAAACTCAGTCTCAACCATTACCACCACCGCCAGAAATTCCCAGGGTAAATACAACAAAAGGAGGAGAAACATTTGTAATAGAAGTTGGAGCAAAGGCGAAGAATTTGTTTTGTCACTCTATTGTACATTCGTACAAAAAGATTGAAGACTTTCATGATAATACTCTCAGCAGGGTCTTCGCAAGAGATGCTGATGATAAAGAAATAATGAACATTCTGAAAGCATAGCCACTGAAAGAATGGCAAAAGCAGATTATTTCTTTCACCGAAGAAGAAGTACCTGAGGATGGCAAGATGCACGATAATCCATTAGTGGTAAGGTTAGAGATTAACCCAAAACCTAGTGATGATGAAGATGATGAAGCTGAGAATACATAGGCAATCAACAGAATTTTAATCGATACTGGAAGTTTTGTGGATATTCTCTTTTATCATACTTATAAAACTATGGGTGGAAAAGATGAAGATCTAATACCTTCAACTTACAAGATCTATGGTTTTAATGGTACTGCCAATAAACCTAAAGGAGAAGTCAGCATGCGAATTCCACTGAAAGGATTGTCCTCTGAAATTCTGTTATGTGTAGTCGATGTGGAATCACCATACAACGCATTGATTGGACGACCTTGGTTACATGGGATTCTAGGTGTAGCATCGAATTTCCATCAGTGTATCAAGTTCCCTCATCCCAGTGGTATCGGCATAGTAAAAGGAGATTGGATTGAAGGAAAGAAATGTTATGAAATTGATATAGAATCTTGCGAAGAATGAGCTGCGAAGAAGAAGAATTGGAAACACAACATCAAAGAAAAACAAAAAACTGAAAGATTGATGGTAGATGCAATAGAACAGAGAGAAGAAGAAACGCTGCGAAGCCAATGCATGTTGAAGATAAGAAGCGGCGAACATTTCGCAACAAATAAGAAAATAACAGAAAAATTCAAAAATGCAGAGGCAGAAAGTAGCAGAAGTAAGAGACTTAAAGAATGAATGTACTTGTTGACTGCCAAAATAAAATTGGGAGGAGAAAGAAAAATGTATGGTTGATTCGTTGCAAAAAAAATAAAATAAAAAAAATAATGAATGATAAAGATGAGATTGCGAAAGAACTGATATGCAGAAGAAGAAAATATATTTTATGAATGATAAAGATGAGATTGCGAAAATATATTATATCAGACAGAGGCGAACCTACTATGGCGTACACCCTAGTTCGCGAAATCAAAATTTCGCAAGAGGCAAATGTAAGACCTAAAGTGCGTCATAGAAGGGGGTACATATTGCATGGCTCAGCGAAAAGGTTACACCGCCCCTGGAACCTGAGTCATGGATATTTGGGGTCAATAAAGCCCATCCAGGAGAGATACCTTGGATTTCCAACCTAAGCTAATGACTTAGGTTGGACGACTAAGGGTCTCTTCTAAGGAGAGCAGCATCTGATCAAGGCGCCGAGGTACACGGTTGAGCCAAGAGTGCCCGGGGCGTCTGGAACTACCCTGTCCATTCTTGGCAAGTCTTGACGTATGCTGCACTCTCGGCGGAAGAAAACCCCACTTAGGGTGCAGTCTCGTAACCATAAGCCCTATAGGCAAAAGGGATAAGAGGTCATGAAAACAACCGGTTGTTGTTAAGACCGAATGGGAGGAGCCAACCTTGTATGGTAGAGGTACGCCTCCTTGAAGGAGCAACCAGGGGGAAGATAAGGGCGGCACCCTCCATTAGGGAGCTGATACGTGTCTTAAGACGCAAATGTCATGAGGCTTTATTTTCGCAAGAAAATTTAAGCTTGTCATATTTGTGCGACAATCTGAAGAGGCAATAATACAAAAGAGAAAGATAAGACGAGATCAATGGGTCAGTACATGAAAGTGTAAAGACGTCCTGCGATTTCGTCGCAAGACGGCAATGTCATGGGGCTTTATGTTCGCAAGAATATTTAGACCTGTCATATTGTCGCATGAAAATATCCTGTAGAGGCAACAATACTAGAGAAATGATAAGACAAGATCAATGGGTTTTTGCATGAAAGTGCAAAGACGTCCTGCGATTTTGTCGCAATGACAAGAGGTGGCACAATAAGACCTTTAACTAGGAAGGCAAAATAAGACCACATAAGAGAAAAAGAAAAAATAAAATCTTGGAAGCAACCAAGAAATACCTACTTGCGAAAATTCAACAGAAACAGCTGCGAGACTGAGGCATGTCATTATTCAAAAGTAACTTGCTTAATCTTTCATTTGAATGCAAATAACAGAGGCAAGTATGGGAATGTATAGAATAAGAACATGTTATTTGTCTTCATATGATAGATTTACGCACTCATAAAATGAAAGGTTGATAATATATTGATCAATTATATTGCAAAAAAGAATTGCTTTTTAAATATGTGCAGAAAGGAACAAAAGATAGAACTTTCACTTGAAGATTCAAGAAGTTTGCAGCAAAAGATTACAAAGATTGGAGATTAAAAGAATGAATGTATAGATATTACAAAAAGAGAAAGAAGGAAACAGATCAAATAGTATCCAGAGGAGGCACATTCTTGGGGATTTCTTCTAGGAGGAAAGGACATGCAGAATGAGGGATATTGTTATCATCGCAGACCGTCTTAATAGTTTGATTGCGAAAAAGAATAGCATCATTCTTAAAATTCGCAACTGTAATCTTTAGTTGGCTCTTTAGTCTAGAATATTTATCATCTCGAGAAGAAAGATTCTTTGCGAGCTGCTCCTTCTCAGACCCAAGTTCTTCAATCCTTTTGAGAAATCTCTCTTTAGCTCCTGCGAACATATAATAGTGAATCAGCAACTTGATGACAATTTTTTGGAAGACATATGGTTAAATAAAGAAGAACAATTAACAACCTTCTCTGTCAGAAATCATATCCCTAACCAAGGTCGTATGCTCAGATTGAAGACTAACGTTAACACCTAAGTTATTTCTGGCGTCATCCAGAATTTTCGCAGCCCAAGCAAATTCATCATCATTATTTATGAGAAGAAGGGAGCGAATTTGATTCTCTCTTTCGCTAAGAACAGCATTTTTGCGGTTAGATTCGTCTCGTTCAATTTGAACCTCAAGAAGGGTCTTTTGGAATTTCGCTAACGCTTGAGCACCTTGTCTAGCGATGCAATCTTTATCATCTATGAGATCGCTGATCTTGGCTCTTAAAACATTAATTTCCTCTTTAGAATTAAGATAGAAATGCTTAAATTGGTTGGCTAAACCCAAGCTGGATCTATGGTCAATTTCTAAGAGGAGAAATTTGGATCTGAGTTCATTTATGGGAAGAGAGTTTATCATGTCATTTGAAAAACTATTTAAGGAATTATTAAGGTGTTCGAGGAGGGTATTATTATCCATAGATTTGGGGAATGCGTGAAGAAGAATGGCTTCATCAGAAAGATTATAAACGTCCGTGAAAATGATAAGTTAGATAAGGGGGGGATAATGATAAAATAAAATAAAGGAAAAATGAAAAATTTCATACCATAAAGTTGATTATTGGCATCCTGAAGACTAGATATTTTGTTCTTCTGAGAAGAAGAATCAATTTCTAATTGTTTGTTCTTCTCACGAAGATCCACAACTTCAGCCTCTAGTCCATCAATTCTTAGGCGAAATTGAAGATTCTTCTTTTCAATGATCTTACGTCTTTTCTCCAAATCTGAGGCAACAGCGAAAGAAGCCTTCCCAATCTGCGAAAGAAATTGAAGAAATTATCAAGATATAATTTTAAATCATAACTATGAAAAGATAGATAAATGAAGGCATACCAAAATACCAAGAGAATTCAGAAAGCTGGGAGTCACTAATCTAGAGACTCCATAAAGAGAATCATCACCCTCTAGTAAAGGAGCATCGCAGATACTCGCAAGAGCTTTGCATGTACTAGAAAGACGATCATCCCCAATCCCTTGCATGGAGTCAGAGAAGATGCTAGATAGTTGTGCCATAGAAGATTCAGGTGGAAAATCTTCCCTTGCGAAAGAACTATCATTATCATCATCATCGTCAGAACTTTCACTAGGCTGAGGATTTGAAGGAGAAGGAGAATGAACTTTTCGTTTCTTTGAAGGTGGAGCAGCAGATTTCTCCTTGCGAAGAGAACCTTTACCTTTGCCTTTGATCTTCGCAAGCTTAGAACTTTCTTCTTCTTCAACAACCTTAACGCCAACCTTCGCACAAGAATGAAGATAAGAAACAGAGGCAACAATATTGTTAAAAATAATAAAAGAAAGTATTTCTTACTTCATCCGTGATCGAACGGAGCGCCGCTAGGGTACTTGCCTTAGCAGTTCTTTTGTAGCTTCTTCTTAGCTTGCTAATCTGAAAAATTTCGCAAGATTAATAGGTATAAAAAGGAGTAAAAATTATAAACTGGGCGAAATTTAAGAAATATACCTCTTTCGCTTTCTCGGGCCAATTAAAATATCCAAGGTTGATAATTGGCGAGATTCGCAGGAAGCATATGTGAACCTGAAATATAAGGTCCTTTCAAAACCAGTGGAAAGATGCACCATCTGTCGTCTTTAGAGTGACGAGGAATATTATTCTTGCCAGAATGCCAGTCGATGTCTTGCATAAGTACTTTGTCGCTGGCAACATTTTCTCTCATCTTCAAGCGAGCACCCCAGTGAGTTTTATCATTCTTCATGTTTATTACTTCATAGTTTTCAAAGAACCTCTCTACTGTATATTTTTCGGCGAATATATCTAAGTCCTCAAATTCAGGATCCCTGACTTCTTTTGGGTAAAGAGATCCTTTACCAGCACCACGGTTAGCGAACTCAAGCATTAAGCGGATACAATCCCCACTCAATTGGTAGATGGCTCGCGAGAATTTTGCATGAGCAAGAATTTCATAAAATAAGGGAAGATCAGGATCATAGAGAGGAATGGGAAGGCCAACGAGAATCTGACCTAGCGAAATTATGATTTCTTTATCATCACAATGATGATCAGAAAACAACTTGGCAGAAAGAATGGATTTAGATTCTTGATTGGGAATGGTAGTTAATATGAAACCCTTCTCTTCGAGATCTTTCTGAAATTTTTCCAGAGAAGTTTCATATTTACGACCGAATGGAGGCATTTTCAGAGTATGGGAATGAAGAGAAAATTGAAAATCAGAAGAAGTAGAAAGAAGAGGATTTATAGCAGCAGAAGCGGAAGTTACGGAGAGATGTTGAAGAAAAGTTGCAGAGAAAATAAGAAGGAAGTTAAAAAAGAAGAAGAGAGGAATAAGAAAAGTATATATAGAGAGAAGGATTCTCGAAAAGGTAAACACATTTAATGCGAAGAGTAGACATGAACCGTTGAGAAATAGCGGTTGAAAAAGACGTGTCAAGAAATGGATGTAAGAAGAGATACGTTTAATAAATTCTGCGTAAAAGTACAGAATCATGTTAATACAGAAAAATATGAAAAGATGAACAGCTGCAGCATTTTGAAAATACTTGTTCTCATGACATTCTCTCCTTCGCAGAGAAGACATGAGAAGAGGCAAGATGTAGGATCAGAATATCGCAACACCAGTATCCTTGTGAAATCGTTAAAAAGTACACTGCGAGATTGGTAATAAAAATGACGCAACGGATGACGACAGCCTAAACACGAGAAAGATGTGAAGACCTAGCGAGATTTAGGAGTGTTGCGAGATTCAACATTCGTACACTGGCGAGAGTGTCGCAAGCTAGATCCGAAAATAAAGGACATCTTAGTTGTCATCCACTATGTAATGTCCTATATAAAGACCCGAATAGGCTTAAGAAAGGGGGAGATCTTTTTAGAGTGGAGGGAAAGTTTTGAGGAGAGAGAAAGTTGAGAGCGATAGTTGTATTCTTGATTTCATTTCCCCTTTGTAAAATTCTTAAACTCAATTAATAAAAGTGTGATTGTTGATCTTAAAGAGGTGTTGAATGTTATGAATTCTTGTGAGGAATGTATTGTAGGATTTCCTGCAATCACATGAGAAGTATAAACAAGTTCAGGATTTGTTCCATAAAGCTGCATACTACTACAGCGTTGCCAAATATGAGTTTTCTTTGAATGAGATGTGCACCATAGGATGTGAGTGGGTTGCCAAGTACATCAGAAATATCGATCCCAAGCACTAGGCAAATGCTTTCTTTGTAGGATGTAGGTATGGCACACACTCATCAAGTATTGCAAAGTCTTTCAATAACTGGATTCATCATGAAAAGGATCTGCCTCCAGCTGCTCTTGTTGATGAGCTCAGGATAAAGATTATGAGGATAAGTTCAGAAATGGGTGAGATTGGTAGAACTTATCAAGATAGTTTGACTCCCATATACAAAGCTTTACTCAAGTCACATGTCGATATAGGTCGTCCATGGAATGTTACCGAGTCAGGTAATGGTATTTATGAGGTTCACCCTCCCAGCTCTCATGTTGTTGATCTGATGCAGATGACGTGCACTTGCCAGAGATGGAAAGTGTTTGGTTTCCCCTGTGCTCATGCCACTGTTTCTATTACTATGAATGGTACTGAGATGTTGAGGTTTATTCAGCCTTACTTTGGTTCAAACCACTTCCGCAATTCATATGCTCCTGCAACTCGACCCATTCCCAACTACGACAGGCCAGAAGCGTATGAACCTCAAGAGAGAGTCCTTCCTGGTATTCCAAGGCCACCTTCGGGAAGACCACCAAAGAAGCGTATTCGCAGTGCCTATGAGAAGGAGATGAGGCCTATGAAGTGCTCAAATTGCAAGAAGATTGGGAGTCACAACAAAGCTACTTGTCGTGTATTAATGCTGCAGTAATATGCCTGAACTTTTATTTCTAGTTAATGTTTTTTTTTTATGTTTTATGAACTTCTATTAATTTTGATATGTACTTCATTGTCTGGAATGAACTTCATTTTTTGTAATGAACTCCCTTTTTTTTATGTAGAACTGCTATTTCTATGTTATTTCTTTGGGAATAAAAAAAATGGAATGAATATGCTATTGAAATGTTGATGTTATTCAATGGGATATGTTTGTACTGATATTTTGTAGCAGGTTATGGTATTTTTCCTACCTTTTTAAATGTGATTTTCTTTGGGATATGTATTTCATTATCTGGAATGAATCGCCACTATCGGTTCATTTCAAAATGAACTTCATTTTCCGGAATGAACACAACTTTTCCTAGAACTGTTACTGAAATGATAATGTTATTCAATGGGATATGTACTGATTTTTTTGAATCATATTATTTACTGGAATGAATTTGTATTCCATAGAGTTCATTTTGGTAAATGAACTGGTATATATAAGACAGCAAGACAAAACACTGAATTACTGGAATGAACCTACTTCATTTCTGGAATGAAGTTCATTACTGGAATGGACAGGTATCCATTAGACAGTAAGACAAGGCATAAGATAAAACATTGATGTTATCTACTATCCAAAATATGATAGATTAAAACATAAAACATACAAGAGTATCAATTACATTAGAAGCTAATTCGGGAGATATTAGACATAAGAGTTTTCTGTTGCAGTAAGAATTAATCTACTATGCAATATACTATAGTTAAAATGAGTTATATTCCAAGAAAGCAATTGCTAAGGAATTCTGAGTTGGAAAATTCACCCCAGCTCTCTTCATCTCCTGATGAGTAAGAAGTTTGTAGGCCATCCCAACTCTTCTTGCTTGCATCTTCCCTATCATGTCAGCTTTCTTCATCACACTCTGCGACTTGTTTGTGGTTGACTTGACACTTCTCTTGATCCAATAGCAGGTGTACAACAGGCAATCTGGAAATGCTCCTTGATCTGGCACTCCTGGCAGATTTTCAAAGTTGACGTTGTTGCATCTCACCACACCATGAGCTTGTAGCCACAAGTTGATGTGTTTCATGCAGTACATAGCCATTCTGTTTGCGTCAGCTTTGCATTGATTACCAATCTCTCCCATTTTGATGGAGTTGTAATGTTCCCATGTGTAGTTGCCGACATCAAAAACCAGCAGATGCCAGTGTTCACCTAGAGACCTTTTTGATTTCGCATTACCAATGTGTGGGTCAGTATTCATAGGAATGATCAGCTTTTGAGTTTTTTCAGACATGCCTCTTATAAACTGATCAACTTCTTCTGTTCTCTTCAGTTCATTGTGCCGCGCAAAAAATATCTGAAAAACAAAAAGAGAAATGAATTAGATAAGCAGTTCATTCTATGCATGCTGGATTATACAGTTCATTCTATGCATGCTGGATTATACAGTTCATTCTACAACTTCATCATATAGATAAAAATCAAATAACCTTCATAGGCATGCATTTTTCTATAAATCAGAAAAACTGCAAGCAAACAGTTCACTTTTATCAATGAATAGGAACAAACACACTTACGAATGCTGTTGAATTCATAATCTCGAAGTTGATATACTTTCTTGGAGTCTCACTGTCCTCACTATCATTGAGCATTCTATCGTTGTTTGTAGCTTTATACTTTCTATATATATAGTAGTCCAACAAAGTGGTGTCCAAGTAATCATTGAACAACAGAGAAACGATTTCACTCCCTTGAACTGAAATTGGAATTTGCTTGTGATTCTTTGCTTTACAAGCTGCTTGACTGCAAAAATACAAAGAAAAATGAACTGTCAAAATTTTATACCAAAAAAGAATTGTTGAAGAGAAACATATAAAGAGTTAGTAATAGAAACATACGTAGTCATAGCTTTGCGGGAGAAATCACCAAATACCACCAGCGCAGCATTATCAAATCTGTGGTACAAAGGAGATCCTCTCAGTTCTGGTAGATTTGGCTTGATTTCTTGTCTTACTCTTCGAGGAGCCTGTGCTGCTGTTTCTTGAATCATATCTTCTTGTTGTGCCTGTGGTGTTGCTCCCTGAACATTTGCAGGCTCGGATCCTCTTTTCCTCTTACCAACAGGGTTCTTCTTTATCTCTTGCTGCGCCTATGGTACATTATTCTTCTTCTCTTCTTTATCTCTAGCAGCCTGAGGTGATACCTTTGCCACTACCTTCTTTTCTTTGTTCAATGTCAGTCTGAATTTTGTTTTCTTTAAACTGTAATCTGATCCTGATATGAATTCATCCCCTAATGCTTTAACTGGTTTGTTTGATCTAGTATCCATTCTACTAGTTTCTTCCGGTGCTTTTTTCACAGGTGTCTGCTGAGTCTGCTCCATCGATGAACCAAGGCCTGTTTCATTCAGTTCTGCAACTATTTGCGAAGCTGTCTCCACATCTGCGGTAGTTGTCTTTGCTTTCTTTGACCTAGTAACCACTCTAGTTGCTTCTTGAGACACAGGGGTGGGCTGGTACTGTGTCATCCCAATCCAGAAACTATGAGGACTACAGTCATCATTGATTGCCTTTACTGTAGCTTTGATGACGGTGTTAGATTCTTCATCATTCAAATCTTCATTCTTCTTATTCTTGTCATTAATAAGCTGCAGAATCACATGCTCTTCTCTATCTAATATATCATCTGTGTTACTTGCTGTTACAAATAATTCAAGAAGCATAAATTAAACAAATATACACCTTCATTCTAAAGAATGAACTCATAAATAGATCTAACTTCATTCTACAACATCATCATATAGATATACTAACTTCATTCTACAAAATGAAGTCCAGCAATCATCAAAGGAGAAACATGGTTCACTGTAGGAATGAGCTCTTTACAATTTTTCTAGACTTCATTCTAGAAATGAAGTCCGGCAAACATCAAAGAGGTAACTTGGTATACATCTTCATTCTAAAGAAGGAACTTATAAAACACGGTATACACCTTCATTCAGAAGAATGAACTCAAACAACAATTTTCAGTACAATTTTTCTAGACTTCATTCTAGAAAGGAAGTCCAGCAAACATGGCATTATTCATCAAACATCAAACATGGTATACACCTTTAGTTCATCCATGAGAATGAACTCCAACCTCTGCTTGAAAAGTCAGAGTTCATTTCCAGAATGAACTCCAACTTCTATACTGTATCCAGAGTTCATCCATGAGAATGAACTCCAACCTCTGCTTGAAAAGTAAAACTAAAATATTTGCAGAAGGAAGAAAAAATTTAGAATACTTACCCAGGTTCACACATTGATCAATACTCAAAGGAGCTACGGTGTTGTTTGGAATTGAAGGAAGCTCTACTTCAGTCATCTCATCAAGGAGCTTTTGTTGAATATCACTTGCATAAACTTCTACAGAAGGATCTCCAACAGATAAGACACGAAAGAGATGATCAGAACCTCTAGCAGCTTCATTTACATCATCTGGTACTGCTTGCATTCCATCATCCACAGCAGCATCTGGGTTTGCAATTCCAACATCATCATTCATATTTCCAACACCAGCTTCCACGGCTTCATCCACAACAACATCTTGTACTGATTGCATATCTTTAGCAGCAATGTGCATTACTTGATCGCTCAACAATGCACTCTTATGCTCATCAGTGAAAAGTTTAGTACGCATGTACTCTGATGCTTGGTCTGCCATGAATTTCGCCACATTCCCTCCTTGAGATAGCAATGCATCAACTTCAGGTTGCTTTGAAGCCAAGTATATTTCAAGGCATTCCATCTTTACATCAAAGAGTGTCCTTTTAGTAATGGCTTCTGCAAGTGATTTGTCAAGGTCTTCCTGCCTTAACAAAAGATCCCACATCTCCTCAGTATGCTTCTTTGTCAACTTTTGTATCTCTTGAGCATGTTTACCTCTCAGGTCCTCTATTTCTTGAACATGTGTAGCTTTCATATTTTTTATCTGGGCATTCATTTGACTGAATTCTTCCTCAAGCAATTCAGCCTTTGTCTTGGCTTTTTACTTTTGCAGGAGCTTGTTTTCAGCATCAATATACTCTTCCAAGAACTTATCCGACAGCTACACAAAAAAAAAATGAGTTCATTACACACAATGAACACACTCATTAAACATTCCTTGTAGGTATCCATTACAATACAAGGAGAATGAACCAGAACGTCAGAGGAATCGACATTAACAGTCAGAGTTCATTTTGTGGAATGAATTACCAGTTTTATCTTAAAGAAGCATAGTTCATTATATGAAATTGAATACAATATAATGGTACCATGTTAAACTGGATTTTTACCTCTCCAAAATCATCAACATTCATCTTAGACGTTAAGTGTTTGCAAATGGTATCGATTTTCCACCTTGCAAATCTTGGACGGTAGTCTATTATTTCCTTCACCTGCCACTTGGGTTCTAATTTCTTTGAATGCTCAGCAAACCAAGGCTGTAAAAGAGAAGAATTATACTGGTCAGTTATCAGCAACAATTCATTTCAACATCAAACCTCAAAATGACAAAATGAAGAAACATAATTATGAATAGTCTTTCATCTCACCAACAAGTAAAGGTAACACCCTTCAGAAGAACCTCTTCTCAAGCTTTCCATCAAATGATTGTGTATGAGATGTGGCAGAGATACTCTATCTATTGACTCTAGGCATGCTAGGTACTTGGTGTGGATGGAACCTCCATCACCAGTAGTAAGAAAAACAGTAGACAATAGAAAGAGCTCAAACATGGTTACAAGATCTTCAATAGATGCTCTATTCTTAATCAACTCAACGATTTTTTCTTTCAATTCTGTGTTCTTTATATCAGAAAGTTTCCTTTTTGGTGGGACAAAATTCGTACGTTTTATAGAACCTTCCAGTAGTGTAGTTAGCTACGTTTCTAGAGTCCAAGAAATATTCTTCTATTCCACCTCCAGGAATACATGGTATTCCAAACACTAACGACAACTTTTCAGGTGATGATCTTAGCACATATGTTTCTTCCCCTACTTTGAAAACGAACGTATGATTATTTGTTTCAGGAATGAACTGGCGTGCATCACAGACAACTTGGACAACATGTAATGACTTATTCCATTCAGTAGCAACAATCTCCTCTTCCAGAAATACTTTGGCTACACTCCCCAACGGACTCCTATACAAAGCATTTCTTTGTTCTTCATTCAAAGCCTCATCTTTTGGAAGAGCTTTAATCTTAGAAGCAAGAGCAATGGCTCCAGCAAAGCTATACTTTATCTTCTTATCTACAATTTTTTTAAAGACAAAAGAAAAAAATATTAATGGTACTTTTTATAAATAGTAGCTTATAAAAGAAGATAAAGTGTGGCTTGAGAAGGACCAATACTTCAGTTCATTCTACTTGGTGAACTCTCAAGCATTTCGAAGTTCATTCAATAAAATGAGGCTTTCAAAGAAGATCCAACATAAGAATGAATCTAGATAATGTCAACACCTGATTACTTCATTTTTGTACAAAATCTAGGTATAATTTGTAGGTATACGATTTTTACAGAAGAAACATGTTTCCATTTTATACAAAATGAACTCAGACAAAGAAGAACCAACACAAGAAGAATCTAGATAATGGACTTCATTCTTCCAAATGATGTCTATTATATGTAATGAAATGTAAAATCTAGATCAATAATTTTTCTAGACTTCATTCTAGAAATGAAGTCCAGCAAACATCAAAGAAGAAACATGAACTCAGTACAATTTCTCTAGACTCATTCTAGAAATGAAGTCCAGCAAACATCAAAGAAGAAACATGAACTCAGTACAATTTTTCTAGACTTCATTCTAGAAATGAAGTCCGGCAAACATCAAAGAAGAAACATGAACTTAGTACAATTTTTCTAGACTTCATTCTAGAAATAAAGTCTGGCAAACATCAAAGAAGAAACATGAACTTAGTACAATTTTTCTAGACTTCATTCTAGAAATGAAGTCCGGCAAACATCAAAGAAGAAACATGCAGACAGCAGAAAAATTGGAATACAAACTGAATCAACAACAAACAGATCAAAATTCAACTTCAGAAGATCAAAAATCAACTTCGAATTAGTGTTTTTACCTTTCGTTGCTTTCTTTACTCTTGATTTCTTTGTCACTGGTTCTTCTTCTTCTTGACTATCTCCTTCAAAAACAACTAATTGGCTGTCTCTTTCTTAAACTTCTTCGTCTGAAGATGTATCTACTACTACTTTCCTCTTCGATTTACCCATTTAGGGTTTTAATTTCTTCAATTTTTCTAGGGTTTTTTCGATTTTCGGGGTTTGGTTTTCTGATTTTGAAGACTGTTTTGATTTTGATTTGCAAAAGTTGAAATGATTTCGACTGATTTTGGTGGATTCTTGGTTTGATGATGTTCGTTCTCTGGGTTTTGGAGAGAATAAGACGAAGAAGTTGTGGTTCTCTGAAAATGAAACTGAAAATGAAAAAAAGAAAGAGAGAGACAGTTGACGCGTTTTTAGGAGATCGTGGGTTGAAGGCGATAACAGTTAGGTAAGGGTATTATTGTCTGTTTGGTATTTTTTTTTAATTATGGAACAAATGGAAAAGGTGAATTCTAAAAGGACCAAACTGTTCTGGGCCCGGGTATAAAAGGACCAAATGATATTTTTCCCCAATAAAATTAGGTTAAAGAACTGAATTTTGCGGGTTGCCGCAAAATCAATCAATTTTTTGGTGAATTTCGCGTATTGATACAAAAATCACTAATTTAATATCAAAGGGAAGCATAACTTTGTGTGCCTCTAATTGAGTACTTCTACGCGCATCTTAATCCTGACACTTCGGGAGATTCATGCTACTCAGCTGCGAGCGAACATTAGTCGTCATGTCATGTCAGTATTAAGAGTTCAACTGGGGAACATGGCATAGAATAAATACTCGGAAATTTACAGAATATTTGGGATTGTTGCTGCACGCACCATTCTGGATAAATTTCATATAAATATAATGAGTTGCTCAATACATATGTGAGTAAAGAGGCCTAGACACTCGTTACTTTTAAATGGCTCTGTTTCTTTGCAGAACGACGACACATTAAATACAAGGTCTTACAATTATAGCCCTGAACTAAAAACCACCATCAACAACCATATTTATTTCTGTGAGTTGTAGAGATATCACTGCTGAAAACTGGTCATGGGTGTTTGTGGGTGAAAACTGGTTCAGCTGTTTTTGGTAATTTGGGGTGTGTTGAATGAGAAAAGAATCTAAACCCTAAATAAATGCATTACACGGGAATGCTTTTAGGTTCGAGAAATCAATCTTTAAGACTCTGGCCTAAACCAACAAATGGCCGTTCCAGATTCAATTCGGTCACAAGGTGAAGGAGATGGGGTTGATCCTAGGGAGGGAAGCGAAGAAGGTGTTGAGATTATGAAGGTGTTGGATGTTTATGACTTGTATCAGAGTGTTGAATTGGCATGCACAATGTAAGCTATCAATTCTTGGTGTTTTCTGGATACGTTGGTTACAACACTTGGTTTTTCTGTGTTGTTTGAAGATAGGTTGAAGAACCTATTTATACAAGTCATTTGAGCGCAATCTTCATCTCGTAGGAAGTGGAGGAAGTTGAGTGATGGAGTAGTGGGGTCGTGTAGCTGATTATCACACGATCACGCCTTTGCCCACTTACCTCATCATTTTTAACCGCCCATACTTCCTAACACGTTCTCGTAATAGGCGCGTTGCACGCCGCATGCTGTAAACCGCCAGACTAATACCCCAGTAAGTATCCCCCAGTTTGTGACATGTTGATGTCTCGAATGAGTGGGTCGAGTCGTGGGACCCGCCGCTATTAGGTTAAATAACTAAGTTGTTAATGGGATTGATATTCATGAAATATCGTGTGTGATGCATGTAATGCATCGCTTTTAAGTAAACAACTCAAAACAATCGATATGCATGAAGCATTGCTGTTTTAAATCTTGATTGAGTAAGTCGCGGATTAAGCGTCTTAAAATGGTTGTATGTCCAACCCTCTTCGAGTGATAGTTTGGAGATCGCGAGGTCGGGCCATCATCTGGTCGATCACTCCCAGTGGTAGAGTGGCGGACGGTGATCATTGAGGCGCTTCATTGATCGCCTAATTTTTAATCAAGCCGTCTAACCAAGCCGGCAAAGTTGGACGGACGAGATGATTTACAACACATGTTTATTGCCGTTGAAGGAATTTAGGGTTTTTAGAGGTGCACTAACATCCCTATTTGGCTTGATCAAATCGCCCACGGTGATCACGTTGACATCCTTGGTACATCTTGAGTCTATATCTACACCCTCCGTTTAGGTTGGCGAAGATGGACGATCACGGTCAAACTACGACAGATGTGCATTACCGCAAACCCTAATTAGGGTTTTGAATCAGTCACGAATACGTTACTTTGGCCAAGCGGTTGGGCACGCCATGATCCTCCTTTGGAGAGGTCAATCACGTGGGGCCCATGTTGGTCTGACGGTGAACGCGTTTGCGCCTTCCTGACGGTCCTAAATGCGATCTAAGCCATTCAAATAGGCTGGCTAAGTTAGATGGTTGTGATCAATTTAAGACACTAGTGGAATTACGCGATTCTTAGAAGCATCACGCCCGCCATGGTTTGAGAAAACGTTTCATTTCCCCATGGCCTCATCGTGAGAAAACCGATCGGGTGAGGGAAAAGTGGGCCCGCCAACGTGTGTGTTAACGCTTCCCTAATCATTCATGGGATGATCTAATCCATCCAACCAGCCGGCGTGATTGGACGGTTGCGATGGCTTTAAGATCGGCCCCGAACGGCCTTGCTCTGTTCGAGCCTCTCCCAAAGCAGCGCGGCCACCTACTTTGAGTTGGCGTTGACTGGCTACGCGTGGAGTATGGTGTGGTGTTCGAGCGACTAGGGTGTAAGTGGGCCCGCCGGAGGTTATCACAACAATTGCTTATTTTTGCCAGGGTTTGGCTAGGCTCGTTAAATCATGCGGCCAACTTGTGCGGCCACACCGTTTCGAGACCGACATGGACAGTCTAGATTTTACTTAAGGAAATTAAACATGCTCGATCGAGCTAACTAAAAGCGTGTTGATACGAGATTCTCTTTGTTAGAGAGCAAGTACAACTGTGTGGGTATTTCATGCATGTCTCAATATTGACACTTCGGGAGATTCATGCTATACGCTGAGAGTGAACACTTAATCGTCATGTCATGTCAATGATGAGAGTTCAGCTGAGAACATAACACGGAAAAATACTAGGCAAATCATGCATTAATTAATAATGCTGGTGTAAAATAGAAACCACGTAACATTTGGGATTGATACTATGCGCACCATTCTGAGTGAATTTCATGTATATATATATTGAAATGCTTCAAACGAGCGAAGAGGTTTTTTGCACTCATAACTTCTTAAATAGCTTTATCCCTTGCAGGGTGATAGCGCATTAAATACTGGTTTTACAATTATAGCCTTGAACTAAAACCACCATCAACATTAAGTCCCCCCGCTAGCACGTAATAGTTAAACTATTATGGGTAAGCACTAGATGGTGACAAATAAAAGTAAAACTTATGAGAAAAAGTTGGATGTCACCAGGAGAGATGGGTCGGCCTGTCCTTGGAACATGTCACATTCAAGAGGTGTCCGGGTAAGCGTTCCCCTAGCATGATGTCAGTTGGCCCCAGGTAGATTAGGCATACTGTTAGTTGGGATCTCAAACTGCATTCCAAGTCCCTTGTACATCTGAGTATCGTTCGAGAGCGTGTCCAAGCTTTCCTGGCTTCGGTTAGCATGGAGGAAAAGTGGAGGCGCGATGAAGCATCTCAGCTAACATGTGCTAGGGGCTGAAAGGTTTGCTGCCTGGCTAAAGTGAAGGAGTGCGAGCATTACATGAACTCCTGATAAACATGAATACCCTTTTTATGACGACATCATAATCCTCGACTGGATGTGGACCAGGCCATATCATGAGGAATATCCTTAAAAGGCCGCCGACAATTTAAGAAAAGATGTTGAAGCATCTCCCAAAGAGAACGTTGATGCAGCTTCCGAGAAAGGTGTCGAAGCGGCTTCCGGAGAGGATGTTGTAGCAGCTTTCCGAGAAGGGTGTCGAGCGGCTTCCGGAGAGGATGTTGAAGCAGCTCCCGGAGAGGACCGTAGAGAAGGCACCATTGGCCCTGGCGTTGACGACACTTCTTTGATGTTTAGTAGTCTTTGTTTCATGCGGATGGAGCCAGGGCTTGATCGAATAATAATCCCTCATTCATGTTGTAACTTCCATTTGTTATATCACGTGTGTTGTGCTTCGTGAACAAGAGATTCAGAGTCGTATTTGTTAGGTACGGAGGCTCTATCTCCAATTAATGAGGCGTGTGATGATTGGACACGTTCGAAGAAGTAATTGCAACTGAGTACCCCCGTGCACTAGCTCGCTGCTTCCTGATTCCGTGAAGGGATTTTCCAAAATATGAAAATTACAGATGGCGAAACTTCTTTCTGGGATTTAGGCACAATGAGATGGTGATCGAGAGGTTGTTTCGTCATTGAAGCAGATGCACTTCAAATGTACGAATGACGCTTGCCCCTTTGAAGCATGTACCGGCTGCTTGATGATTTCCTTCCCGCCATCTTGCTCTTTCTCGATCACGATGATGATATGCCGGAATGCTTGTATGGGCATAATCCTCCGGAGCTGTAGGATCATAATATCGCAACGCATAAGACTCATGATTACAAACGACGCTGCTGCGAGGCAAGCCAGCAGGAGCTAAAATAAACGACGCAATGAATAACGACCAAAAACATAAAGAAGACGAGAGACTTGGCGAGGGTTAAGGAGTGTCGCGAGAATGAATGTTTGTGCACTTGCGACACTTCTCACAGACATTCTAAAAATAAAGGATAAACCATTTAGTCATCATCCACTATGTATTACCCTATATAAAGGGCTAAATGAGTCTGTTGAGGGGGAGGATCTTTTTAGAATTGTTAGGCAAGTCATTAGGAGAGAGAAAGTTTAAGAGTGTTTTAACTTCTAAGTGTAATTCTATTTTCCTGTGTAAACACTTCATGAATTCAATCAATAAAGGTTCTTGATCTTACATCTTCTAATGGATTAATTAGGCAAAATCGAGTAAGGGGTGTAGGAAAATCCTCGCTACTACATATGCGCTAGAAACAGGGACTCAGGCAGAGATTGACGAGAAATTGGAAGGAATTTGGATTAACAAAAAAAAAAAAAAAAAAAATTTGGAGAAGATACTCAAGAATTCA
Organism: Papaver armeniacum; assembly: GCA_023531295.1. Taxonomy (NCBI): domain Eukaryota; kingdom Viridiplantae; phylum Streptophyta; class Magnoliopsida; order Ranunculales; family Papaveraceae; genus Papaver; species Papaver armeniacum. The sequence goes on along the minus strand of JAJJWW010016433.1, from coordinate 2,463 downwards.
TTGAAAAGAAAAATGGCTAGAAGAAGAAATGTACAAGGGCAACCAACGATCAGAAGAAGAAGTGGGAGACTTGGCTGGAGAAAGGAGGAATGAAACAGAGAATCATCAAGGATGAATAGGAGAAATGATGGAGAAGATCAAAATCAGCCACCAATCTCCCTAAAAGAGGCAAACACTACCGAGGATTATGATAGAGTAAGTGTACATACTTGGAGATCCGATTCTCAAGACGAGAGAGAAGAGGAGAAGCAAGCAGGTGAACAATGGACAAGGAGGAGGAGAGCAAGAAATGAATGGAGAAATGAATCTAGGTAACGAAGAAATCGCAAAGATTAGAAAGATTGGAGACAAACAATACATGAGGAGAGACGGACTAGAGGCAGAGGAACGAGCAAACTTGACAAGACAAGAATCATGAATTGAGGATGGAAAATATGAGGTTGCAAAATAGAGATCTAGAAGTAGCGTGAGATCAAGTTCAAGATCGAATGGAGAAGAAAGAAGGAGAGTTTTACCAATAGAAGCACCGAGGAAGAAACACAAAAATCCGAATATAGAGCATGGCGAGAGAAGAGAAGAAATAGAAGATCGTTATATTCCTCACCAAAAATCTTCAAAATGAGCTAATAGGGAAAATCAAGGAAACATGCAACTCCAAGAATTGAATGACCCAGCCAAGGAGAATAATCTTGCATGGGAGAGAAGAATTGAGAAGAAACCGAGAGATCGAAGATGACATTGAGAGACACTATATTGAACAAGCGCGACTAGCTCGCGAAAGAGAAAGAATGAGAGCAGAAATGGAAAATCAAGAGATGGAAGAAGCAATCCTAAGTAATAACCATGACAACCGCGAGAGAAGAAGGGAACAAAATCGTACTCAATAGAAATATTAATGAAGAATATGAGAGGGGTGCAGATGATGAGCCGAGAGGCAACCAAGAAGAGAGAACAACCGATATAATGGCGTGCGAATTGACGAAAGAAACGAAAGAAGAGCGTCGCGAGGAAAGAAGAGGAGAAAATAACGAGCAGGAAGGTCAAAATAGACACGAGCGAAGAAGGAGAGAAGCAGAGCTAAAAAGACCAAGAGAATCAAATTCTCGAGGCAAATGAACAAATCTTAAGAGAATCGGCTGAAATGAGAGGATTACTAAATAATAGAAGGGAAGGAGGAAGGGAGACAAGGACGGCCATTGGGTGGCCGCCGAAGAATCCCTTCACGCTAGAAGTACAGATGGGAGGAATACCTCCTAAGTGCAATCTACCCGCATTAACCAACATCTTTGATGGAACAACCCGTGCGATACAACATATTAAGGCTTATATGAGATGTATGTTACAAACGGGAGAATCATGATGCCATATTGTGCAAATATTTCGCGCACAAGCTTAATAGGAGAAGCACTAAAGTGGTTTGAAAGTCTACCAAGGAACACAATCACATCATTTAACCATTTACAAGCCACATTCCCTGGAGCATACATAAGTAACAACTCTTCACGACTGTGTATCAAGATGTATTCTGTAAACAAAGGGTCAAGAGAGCTTAAGGCAATTGACAATAAGATGGAGAACCATGTGTAGCTAAATGGCAGACGGGGTGAGGAGAGATATCTCATCCTCTCATTTGTGAATGCTCTCTTCGCGACTAACTTGTTATACATTCAAATTTTTAGAGTCAAAAATACAATCACGACGGCAGAATCATGAATTACAGTGAAGAATATATCACCTTAGAAGAAAGACAAGAAATGAATTCTTATCCAAATCACAACACAAACCTCGAATGCCGCGAACGCAAGCTTGTTACCTCAGTTCATCAATACAAGGGCGAGCACTTCGCAAGGACAAAGAAGGAAGGTCAGATGAGAGACAAATGGAAGATAGTAGCTATGGGAAGCCATGACCAGAGGAATTTGAACAAGAAAGGAACTACTATAAATCAGAATGAAGAATAATAAGATTCAGAGGCTAGATACAATGTGCAAGAAACTTATGGTGGACGAAGGCAATATAACCATGGAGGGCAGGAAGCCGCATTGAATTGGGGAACCAATTAGGATGCCTCCACCGAATGCTAGTGTGGAAAAGATCTCGGGAGGCTATACTGTGATGGAAGAAGTACCAAGACCTTGAACGCCGTGGGGGATGGAACCACCACCAAAGCATTTAAGTCATGAGTTTTGTTCTTACCATCGCTTCCATGGACATCAAACAAACGATCGCAGAAATGTAAAGAGAATTATTCTCGTGATGATTGATCAAGGGAAACCGAATCACTTTCTAAAAGGAGAAGAAAAAGGCCAGGACATTACCACCACCACCGTAAATGCACGGTAAAAGGTTGAAAAGGAAAGGAAACATTTGTGATAGAAACGGAACGAAAGCCAAAATTAATTTGTAACTCTATCGTCCACTCTTATCGCACAATCGAAGATTTTCATGACAATGTGCTCAGAG